>SZWC01007044.1:112395-122414 GCA_023375785.1 Penium margaritaceum
AAAAATTTGTAAGGATATTGACGGCAAAAGCGATGTCGAGGCGTATGGTAGTGGCCAGGTACATTAGAGATCCAATGAGACGGAGATACAAGGTCACATCCATTGTCTCCCCCAACTGTGTGGGATCTTCCACCTTTAGGGCATCCTGCCTGCGAGGTATGAGAGGTTTGGAGGCCGTGAGCACTACGCGAAGGAGCCCACTGAAGCGCTCCCTAACAACACATGCGTATGGGGCCTAATGCAACATGAGTGTTCTACTTCCGCGGTCTCGCACGATCTTCATGCCAAGAAACACCGCTGCAGGACCAAGATCCTTCATCCTATAGGCAATCTTGAGGACCACCTTGGCCTCCTTCACGACCTCCATGGAGGGAGACGCAATCAGAAGGTCGTCCACATAGACCAGGATGGCGGTAATCCGCTTAGGCGACCGTCACATAAAGAGAGAGGGATCTGCCTTGCTCTGTACATATCATGCAGGATTCACAATCCCTGTCATCTCCATAGGAGACTGCTTGAGTCCATACAAGGACATGCACAAATGCCAGACCTTGTCACCGTCCTCAAAGCCTGGTGGCTGGGCCATGTCAATCTCCTCATCTAGAGAGCCATGGAGGAACGCATGGTTCTTGTACATGTGGTGTACTTCCGAGTCATGATGAGCCACCACACCGAACAGAGCACGAGCTCAGGTCATGCAGCTGACAGGGGCGAAGGTGTCAGTGTAATCAATGCCCTCGATCTGGGAATACCCCTTGACGACCAAGCGAGCCTTGTGGCATTCCAATGAGCCATCTGGCTTCAATTTCTTATGAAAGACCCGTTTTACCTGAATAGCCTTCCTCCCAGGTAGAAGGTCGCCCAGCACGTAAACTCCGTGCTCTCGGATGGCACGAAGCTCCTCGCAGGCAGAATGGCAAGCGTCTGCATCCTCTGATGAGAGAACTTTTCTCAGTGTGCTCGAATCAAGCACCACCAAGGGAGAGCTCCGAGTGGCGAGTGCACACGCCTCAAAGCTGAGCCTGATGGCCACAAGGTCAGCTACAGCATCAGAAGTAATGCAAAACTTGTGAGTGACCAGATTGTGCCCTACGAGGCACTTTGTATGTACCTCTGTGTGATCTGTGCGGACACTCAGGCCTAGGGCCTTTGTGCCATGATCACCACTCGCAGAATTGCAAATGGTGATCCCGGGTTCTGACACTCGTTGGACTCCGGAGACCAATGGTTGAAGACGACCACCGGGCTCACTCAAGAAGCCTGGGCTCAAGTGCCCCACCTCAGGCTCAGAGACACGACCAGATCTAGTGAGGACTAAGGCAAAGGGGCAGGTGATGTAGTGTGAGGAGATGCTAGTGAAATGACGGCNTAATGCAAAACTTGTGAGTGACCAGATTGTGCCCTACGAGGCACTTTGTATGTACCTCTGTGTGATCTGTGCGGACACTCAGGCCTAGGGCCTTTGTGCCATGATCACCACTCGCAATGCTGCAAGTGGAGCGCCTAGGTACGTACCTAGGCGCTCCACTCGCAGAATTGCAAATGGTGATCCCGGGTTCTGACACTCGTTGGACTCCGGAGACCAATGGTTGAAGACGACCACCGGGCTCACTCAAGAAGCCTGGGCTCAAGTGCCCCACCTCAGGCTCAGAGACACGACCAGATCTGGTGAGGACTAAGGCAAAGGGGCAGGTGATGTAGTGTGAGGAGATGCTAGTGAAATGACGGCAGACCTAAGGCTGGGTGTAGCAGGAGGAGCAGAAGTAGAGGTAGGATCACACACATAGGTAGGAAAACTGGTAGACATAGGCATAGAAACATAGGTGCCTGTGGGTTGTGAGGGAATAGGGGTAGAGACAGGCTGGACTGGAGAGGTCTCTGGGCCGACAGCTATGATCGCTTGGTCATCAAGAGCCAAAGACCGAGAAGTGGAGGGGGCTCAAATGGATACATCAGCTAGACAAGACGTGCTCATGGGCCCAGACTCCCCCATCCGTCAAGAACCTCACGCGGAGGAACGTGCGTGACGGACAACAACACGATAGTGGTCAGGTCACGGTAGGTGAAAGACTCAAATAAGAGTGTGTCGCGGGAATCAACGATGCAACAATGGGCGGGGTCCCAAAAACGCCAGGCCTTCGACCGCAAGGAGATGCCCACGAAGGCACACAAGCAACCTTGTAGGGAGACCTTTGACCCTAGCTGGTCCTCAGTGTACCACACAGAAGCCACAAATCCCCAGACACGAGCGAGATGCAGATCATCACGGTGGCCAAACCAAAGCTCATACGCAGTAAGGTGGTCCAGAAGGGGACCGTGCGGGAGGTGGTTCCAAACCCACATCATGTAGGCGAATCCTTCAAATGCGAAGGACCCCGGGAGACCGCACTCAGACCACATAGTGCAAACCGCATCCTCCATGGTACGGTTCCTGCGCTCACAAACACCATTATGCTGAGGAGTAGCAGGAGCGGAGACCTGGTGATAAACCCCGTGCCCGGCAAAGAAACTATCCATATCGCCAAGAAACTCGTCACCGTGATCCAAGCAGAATGTATACAGTGTGTGACAGGATTGACAGTCAGCCATCACTAGCCAGAGGCAAACAGCAAGAGCGGCATCACTCTTCTGGCGCAGGCTGTAAACCCACCGCATCCCGGTGAAGTCATCAGTCAGGGTCAGGACGTATCGGCCCCGATTGGAAAAAGACTTGACAGGGTGAGGACCGAGAAGGTTCATATGGACCAACTCGAGAGGGTGAAGAGCTTGAGAACGGGAGTCAGGAAAGGTGCAACAATGTATCTTACCCTGAGCAGAGAACAGACAATCAGTCTTCAGCGACTTCTAAAAAGAGTCCGCATCAAGATCGATTACGGGCTATGTCCGAATGAGCTTCGACACAATGTCGGAGCCCACATGACAGGCAACGATGTGGCAGTTGCTGGTAGTCAACAGAGAGAACACTAGTGATGAACACACGAGTGGGAGGGGAAGGGGATCAAGGAGAATGAGAAATCCGTGGGACACGATACAGATCATCCACAACGGAGGCATCAAGAACAATGGTACGAGTATCAACAGCGGTCACAGTCGTGAAGTTTGTAGTGTGCTCCAAAGAGAGTCCCATCAGTGTGCACGCACGCACAAAAAGCAAGCTGAACTCAAGGTGAGGACAAAAAGCACCTCGAAAAGATAAAGGGGGTTAGACGGACCATCGAAGCACACAAACCCAACACTCTGGACCGGCAATGACTGACCAGAGCCTGTGCAAACGGAATGAACAGACGCAGCAAGACTGAGGACAATGAAATCACTACAACAACAGGTCTTGTGGTGAGTGGCACCAGAATCGATGATCCACGTACCACCAGGATCACGATCGGAGGACGTCACTGTGCGACGGGTAGTGGAACAATCAGCCTCAAACGGGTGTTGAGCAACAGGTGAGGAGGAACGACAAAGAGCACAACTGTGAGACTCACGAATCTAATCGGTATTGTCAGGCCCATCATCATCACATGCCACCTGTGCCCCCCCACACGAGTCATCACGATCTACAAGAACGGACAAAAAAAGCAATCTCTGAACCACCCGGCTGTGATGACACACTTGTACCTCCCTGAGAACAAAGTGCCACGAAGGTGACGCAGCTCGGCGATGGTGCGGTCACGTGTGTCCAAGTTGCCAGTGCTCGTCGGTGGGGAAGCGAGAACTGTTGCGTTCGTGGTCGCGGCGCAGCCAAAGGCTGTGCTACTTGCTGCAAACCATAGTGTGTGTGCTACCTGAAGACCACGAGTAATCCGCAACTAGTCGAGCGGCTGCTAGCACTTGGTGTAGCGATAAGGGCCTCCACAGTTGTAGTAGTAAACAATACGTCCACTGCTACCGCCCGGTGACTACTACTGCTGCTACTGTTGCTAGCCCGAACCGTGCCTCTTTTTCCCCTTCTTCCCCTGTGCCGTTGCTACCACACCCTGCATCTGAGTCGGGATCATCGCGGTGGAAGGGGAAGAGGAGGATATGCCAGAGGATGGAGGAGTGGACTGCAAGAGGGGCGTCAGTGGCGATGCGATGACCGCTGCAGCAAGGTGACCCTCCTGATGGGCCACGGTGGCTTCACGGGCGGAAGTCACCTGGAGGAAAAGGAGATGCGTCCAAGGAAGAAGCTGAAGGGAGGTGGACAAGGGCTCGAGCACGGCATTGCTGTAATCCAAGAAGGTGTCTGCATGCTCAAGCAAACTCCGAGCATGAGCGTGCGGAGCGCCCACAGTTGTATACTTCCTGAGGTCCGAAGGCGCATGTAGATGCGCATGGCCCACCGCCAGTAACCGGCTGCGGGCTCGACAGGTCCTTGACGGAGGGAGTAAAAGGCACGAATTTGTGTCGCGCGGGTGGTGTCAGTATGCAGCATGCAGGGACAATGCCAGATCCCAGCCCCGACGTGGATCAACACCCGTGCCTATGCCGGCCTCTCCAAGGAAAGTCCAAGACACTCTCGCATGACATGGCATAAAGGAGTCTATGCATCGCCCTGGCCGTGGTCAGCACCTGAGCGTGATCCGTAACCTTGTGCAGATTTTGATAGTAGGGTCATACCCCCTATGAAGTGGCCCAGACCTGGAAAAGAATCTCCCAGCAGTCAAAGCCGTCCTCGCTAAAGTATCGTGCGGGCGGTGTCTTGAAGTCCTTGGGTTGCCGCTCCGTAGGGAGAGCAACCACAAGCTGAGAAGGACGAGGGATGGGGAAGACACCAAAATGAGGAAAGTCGCTGAGGTATGGATTGGACGAGGATCAGATCTTCGAGAAAAGGGAAATAGATGTCCGTGGGGGCCAAGAGCTCGTCTGATGCTGGCAGAGACACTCTTGAAGCACGCGAGTCTCGCTCTCGTGAGCGTCATCCTCCATACCTGGCATGTCAGGGTCCTCATCCCAAGGATCAAGAGGTGGCGGGTCGTGTCCTGCTCCTGTCGTCGGTACAGATGTTGATCGCTGTGCAGAAGATATGCACCGCTGACTCCCTCGGATGTCTGTCCTGGAGCCATGGGCAGACCACGAAGAAGCTCAAAGAGCGTACGGATGGCGTCAGTCTGCTTTTGCTAAAGACAATGCACCTGATCCTAGTGACTCCGCAAGTCTTCAATGGCCTGCGAGTGAGGCCTCATCACCACTTAGGTGGAGGAAGAGGGATATAATGGTCCTTAACCCTTGTCACCGACCGGAGCCATGTCAACACTCAGTATGGGCCGGGTGCTAAAACTGCTCAGATTGCAAAATCGTCAGCGTTTCTCGGGGAGTGGAATTGCTGGCAACATTTGACTTTCCAAACCAAAAACAAGGCAAGTGCAAGGCAAGTGCTGACATCAGCATGGTTTGCTGATGTGAGCCCGGGCTTGATGACATCAGCAAAGAAAATGCTGACATCGGCATAGGTTTTTTGGACAACCCTCGCGGCTCTTATCCCTCTGCGTAGGGGACAACCGCTCCGCGGCGTCGGTGCGGAAGCTGTGCAAAAGCTCCGTAGTAGCTTCCACTCAGTTACTGCTACTGTTGTGCCTAGGCTTGCAGCAGCAGCCGCGCAGCTGCTTGCGCAGTTGTGGCAACAGTTGCACACTGTTGTTGTGCTACAACACTGCTGTGCGCCGTTGCTGCTGCTGTTGCTACGCGTTGCTGCTGCGCTGATGTTCTACTGCTCTGCTGCATTACTACTGTTACTGCTGGTGTTTGCTGCTGTTGCTCAATGCTGCTATTGCTGCTGCACTCTGTTACTTCCTGCTTCTACTGGTTGCTCGCTGCTTGCTGCTCGCTGCTCGGTGCTCGCTCCTTGCTGCTGCTGCTGCTGTTGCTGTCCGCTACCGCTTACTACAGCTGCCGCCTGCTGCTGCTACTGCTAGCGCCGATGCCAATAGCTACTAGCGGCTGTTGCTTGCTGTAGTTGCCGCCTGATGCTGCTGCTACTAGCGGCTGGTGCTGCTGCACTCTCACGTGCTAAAGGTAGTTGACGTCGGCGGTGGTCGGGTGACGTTGACAGGTCCTAGTGAAACGGCTGTAGCGGTGACGCTCACTACTTCTACTATGTTACGTCTCTAGTGCATAGCTTGGTGAGAACTATCTCGCTGCTCTGATAACATGGGAAGATGTGTGGAAGCTTCCTAGCAACATAGCCACTGACTAGGCGTCAGTGCCTGGTTAGATGGTGACGACAATTACAGGTCGTACACACAACGGCAAGAGTCTAGCTAGGAGACACAAGTCAAATTGTCAAAATGCTTCAATAGCATTAGCAGAGAGAGTTGACAAATGACAAGTCCATGGCATGAATAGCTGCCACGGCGCACGGCGGCTGTTGCATGCGGTAGTGCAAGGTCAATCCTAAAACTGGCTCAGAACCACTGCTTTGGTCGTATCTCAGCGTAGACAAGTCAGAACGATACGGCGTGTGAACCTAAACGTGCAAAATCTCAAGTCAAATGCTATGACTGGTCACATGCATGAATCTGGCATCAAAATGTGGACACACAATGCAAAAACGTGCAAATCAGGCCCACGACCAGTCCACCGATAAACTCCTACGTGCTGTAGAAGAACTGTAGAATGTCCCAGATAGCATCTAGGACTAGGGCGGTCGTTGGTCAGCTCCGAGCACGTGGTCCACCACCAGACGACGTACCGGCGCCACCTGGGTCCGTATCAGGGATCTGCACGGGCATGGACACGGCCGAGTGGTCACGAGGAAAGCTATACAGGTCAATAGGAACGTCACAAATCACAACAGTGCTTACACATACTTACACGTACTTCCACGTGCTTACGCGAACCTATACGTACTCACACGTTCTTACACGTACTTACACATACGTACAAGTTTGTACCAGTACATAACTGCACGTAATTACACGTACTTACATGTGCTTACATGTACTTGTATCTGCTTACACGTTCTTACACGTACATACAGGTGCTCACACGTACTCACACGTACTTACACGATCTTACATGTACTTACATGTACCTACTCGTACTTACACATACGTATACATACTTTTACGTACTTACACGTACTTCTACGTACTTGCATATGCTTGCCCGTACTTCTAGGTACTTGCACGTACTTATACTTACCTACACATGCCTACACATACTTACATGTACTTACACGCACTTGTGCAAACTTACACATACTTACACATAGTTACACATTCTTACACGCACTTACACATACTTACACGTACATGCACGAACTTACATGTACTTAGACATAGTTACACACACTATTGGTTTTTGTCTCACATCTCTCAATTGTACTTTGTTGTGTCCTCCCGGCATGTGTACATGAGTGTGCAGATGACTGACGGCAAGATGCGACCTTGATTGAGTGTCGTCTGATGCAGCGGACGCACGCTGAGGCCTACACGCAGTTTGCTGGAGCCTCCTCCCTCCAACGTGCTCAACTCCATCAGCAGACCTCCTCGGTAGTCATGCCGCCAGCAGGTACTGTCGTTGCATATGCTGTCTGCACACATCGAGTGAAGAGTTTGACTACAGTGTTGCGTTTGCAGCGCTATGTCATGCCTAGGATCCAAGTTTCATGATAATCTGGCACTGCTTGTACCGGGGATTAGCGTAAACGCAGCGTGGGTTGAGGCAGCCATGACACCTCACTGATATCTTGTCTAGCTGATTCTGACCGCACGACTGCGTTTGCATTGTGCGTCTCATGGTATGGTCCAGTTTTCAGGCAAAACGGATGACGTCCGGGTTTGGGCTGTCGGCCGTCTGGCAAGGCTCACCGAGAAAACCCTGCCTGCCAGAAAATAGGTCTATTTTCTGATTAGCTTAGAAGTCGAGTGACAAGCTCTATAGAGCTGGGGGGAGCTAGAATTTGGAGGGGTCTCCCATTGTTGCTCATTCTTGTTTCTTAACTAGTGACATGAAGTTTTCAGCTCCTTTCTGGCGCTAACACAGGCGCGCACTGTTGTGCTTTGTGCCGTTCTTGTATAGTTTACTATGACCACTCGGCCGTGTCCATACTCGTGTAGATCCCTGAGGCAGGCGGCCCTGGTGACACCGGCGCTACGACAGGCGGGTGACTACCAGCTTGGAGCTGACCGACCACTGTTCCAGAGCCCCAGATGCCACCGGGACTCTTTGTTGTGTTTTCTACGTCTTGCACGCGTCTTTCGGCGGACTGGCCATGAGGCCTATTTGCATGTTTTTACATTGTATGTCCTCTGTCTGTCGATGGATGCATGCATGTGACCAGTCGTAGCATCCGTCTTTTGATTCTACACGTCTAGGTTCAGACGGCGTAGCATTCGGACATGTGTGCGCAGAGTTACGGCCAAAACAGTTGTTTTGGGCTGGTTCTAGGACAGCTTTTGGACTGCCGCGTGCGACACCCGCCGTGCGCCGCGGCAGGTATTCATGCCATGGACCTGTCATTTGTCATTTCTCCCTGCATATGCTATATTGAAGCATTCTGACACTGTGCCTTGTGTCTGCTAGCCAAACCCTTGCCGTTGTGTGTACGACCTGTGACTGTCGTCACCGTCTGATCACGCACTTTCCCATGGTATTAGAGCAGTGAGACAGTTCTCACTGAGCTGCGCAGCAGAGACGTAGCAGAGCAGCCGCCGTGAGAGTCACCGCTACAGCAGAGTTCCTGGGGTCTGTTGGAGACGGCCTGTCGCCGTCAACGCACTCCACCCACCACGTGAGATCGCAGCTACAGAGGCAGCAGCAGCGGCGTGTACCGCCACGCAGAGGTGCATGGCGGCTGCAGTGCGTGCAGCCGCCCTCCTAAAGGCGCAGCAGCAGAGGCGACGGCAGCAGCAGCGCAGCAGCAGCGGCCGCAGCAGCAGCGTGGCAGCAGCGGTGGCAGCAGCAGCGCAACAGCAGCGTTGGCAGCAGCAGCGCAGCAGCGGCAGTGGCGGCAGCAGCACAGCAGCAGCAGTGGCAGTCACGGCGGCCACAGCAAAGTAGCAGCAACAGTAGTAGCAGCAGCAGCGCAGTAGTGGCAGCGACAGCAGTGCGCGGCGGCGGCAGCCAGCAGCAGCTGCAGCGCGCAGCAGCAGCAGCAGAAGCGCAGCCGCTGCTGCCACCGCTGCGCACGCAGCTACGCAGCTGCCGCTGCAGCTGACAGCACAGCTGCAGCAGCAGCTGGGCGGAAGCTGCTGCGTAGCTTCCGCGGAGTTGCCGCGCGCCACCGTGAAGCGGCTCCACACTCGCGCAGAACCGTGACAAAAAAAGAAGAAAACAGGAGGGGACGAGCTGATGTCAGCATTGTTGATTGCTGACATCACCAGGTTGTGCTGACATCAGCAACCACTTGCTGACATCAGCATTACACTTAGCCAAATTTTCACCCGGAAAGTCAAAAGTTGCCAGCATTTCAACTCTTCGAGAAATGCAGATGGTTTTGAAATCCGACAAACTTGATCTGTCATCCCATAGTGAGCGGTGACATGAGTTCGCCCGACGACAAGGACAAGGGACCAGGTGATCCCTCCCCTTCTTCTTCAGGGGTATTGAGCCCTCACTCGCAGGCCATTGCGGACCTGCGCAGCCAGCAGGATGAGCTGCGTCGTCTGCAGCGAGAGCGGACTGACGCGATTCGCACGATGACTGAGCTTCTGCGTGCTCAGTCCACGGCTCCTTCGCGGATTTTTGAGGGAGTTGCCGGCGTTGCGGCCTCTACCCAGCACTCGGCCCAGGTGCCCGTGACAGGTGCCCCGCCTGCTTCACCTCCTATTGTGGTTTCTCAACCACCTGCTGACCTCCTTGATGACGAGCCATTCATGCCAGGCTTCGAGGATGACTCTCAAGAGCAGGAGATTCGTCTCTTACAGGAGCGCCTCCGTCAGGTGCAGACGGGTACCCCACCTCCACCCGTGTCCCCGATACGACCGTCACCTGACTTCCCCGGTGATCACCCTCTCCCAGGAGTTTTTCCCGTCTCTCGCCCTCCTCAGCCTGCGGTTGCTCTCCCCACGGAGCGGCAGCCAAAGGACTTTGAGGCACCA
>SZWC01007044.1:122424-132681 GCA_023375785.1 Penium margaritaceum
CTGCAGACGGGTACCCGACCTCCACCCGTGTCCCCGATACGACCGTCACCTGACTTCCCCGGTGATCACCCTCTCCCAGGAGTTTTTCCCGTCTCTCGCCCTCCTCAGCCTGCGGTTGCTCTCCCCACGGAGCGGCAGCCAAAGGACTTTGAGGCGCCACCTCCACGGTACATCAGCAAGGATGGCTTCGACTGCTGGGAGATCCTATTTCAGGTGTGGGCCACTTCCGAGGGAGTGTGGCCTTACTACCACAGCCCATACCAGTCTACAGATCCAGCAAAGGCGCTGACAGCAGCCCGGGCCATGCACGGACTTCTCTATGCCATGCCACGCGAGACTATCGTCGACTTCCGCCCCTTCCTCGGCGAGGCTTGCACAGGCACCGGAGCCGATCCTCGTGGAGGCTGGGATCTGGCCTTGTCCCTACTGGCCGCAGAGACGCATACCACGCGTGTGTCACACATTCGTGCTTTTCACTCGCTCCGTCAGGGGCCAGCGGAGCCTGCGGCAGATTACTGGCGACGCGCCACGCGTATCTATACGCGTATGGGGACCTCAGGGGGCACACAGTTGTGGGCGCTTCGGACGATTATGCTTAGAGTTTGCCTGGAGTACACCGACATCTTCACACGGTACAGCGACGCTGCCCTCGAGCCTTTCCCAGCCACTCTGCAGCTGCTCCATTGGGTGCATCAGCTTTTCCTCCAGGTGACATCGGCCTGCGAGGCAGTAATAGCGCATCAGGAGACTTCCCTCGCTGCAACAATCATCGCATCACCACCATCTTCCCTCCTGCTATCACCCTCATCCACCTCCATCACTACCTCATCTTCCTCCTCCTCTTTGATCCCGTCTACACCCACGCAGACGCAGGGCGTTGCAGCAGCTGCCCAGGGGAAGAAGAAGGATAGGAGGCACGGATCGGATCAGCAGCATCAGTCATCCAGTGGTACCAGTGGCCGTTCCGTGCACTACTATAACTGTGGAGGCGCCCATTGCTACACCGAGTGCCAGCAGCCACTTGACTGGGCGCGCATCACTCGTGGGCTTCAGGCAGCCCATGCTTCTCGCACCACGTCCGGCACGTTGCCCACACACTCTAGACGCTCGGCGACCACGACTGCAGCTGTTCCTGCGTCCTCACCAGCGAGCAGCAGTGATCCAGACCCGCGCGACCGCACCATCGTCGAGCTTCGTCATCTTCTGGCGCTTCGCTTTCAGGGAGGTGCGAGTGTGTTGTCATCGTCGAGTGGGTCACAGAGTGCTTGTTCGTTCGTCCTCGTGACTCGTGATGACACGTGTGGGGGAGCACAATCTGCATGTGATGATGATGGGCCTGACTGCACTGACTGGATTCATGAGTCTCACCTTCGTGATGTACGTCGTTCCTTCCCACTGACGGCTCAGCGTCCCTTTGATGCCGAGTGTTCCATTGCTCGTTGTACAGTGACGTCCACCAGTCGTGACTCCAGTGGCACTTGGATCATCGATTCTGGTGCCACCCATCACATGACGTGTCGTCGTAGTGACTTTGTGGTACTTGGTCCTGTCACGACTGTCCGTTCTGTTCGTACAGGCTCTAGTCAGTCCTTGCCGGTCCACGGAGTTGGGGTTGTATGCTTTGATGGTCCATCTGGCTCCCTGTATCTCTCTGACGTGCTGTTTGTGCCTGATCTTGAGCTCAGTCTGCTGTCTGTGCGTGCCTGCACTCTGATGGGTCTCTCCGTTGAGCATACCACTGATTCAGCGATTGTGACTGCTCTTGACACCCGTAGCATTGTCATGCGTGCTTCAGTTATAGATGATTTGTATCGCATTGCTCGGCCCTCCTCCCCTTGCTCTCCCTCCTCCTTTGGTCGCATTTTTGTCACTGGTGTTCTATCCCCAGAACACCAGCGGTTGCTTCACCGTCGTCTGTGTCACGTGGGCTCCGACACTATGTCGAAGCTCATTCGGACACAGCCTGCTCTCGGCCTTGACGTGGCTTCTTTTGAGAAGCCACCCAAGACCGACTGTCTTTTTTACACTCAGGGGAAGATGCACTGGTGCACTTACCCTGATTCGCGTTCCAGAGCACTGAGGCCTCTCGAGTTGGTCCACTCGGACCTGCTCGGTCCTCTCCCGGTCGAGTCCCTGTCCGAGAGGGGCCGGTATGTTCTGACGCTGAGTGATGACTTCACCCGGATGCGGTGGGTCTACAATCTGCGTTAGAAGAGCAACGCCGCCCTTGCGGTTTGGCTCAAGCTCGTGATGTCTGAGCGTCAGTCTCGCCACACGCTACATACTTTTCGCTCGGATCGCGGCGGCGAGTTCCTCGGTGAGATGGACTCCTTCTTTGCTGAGCAAGGCATTTTTCACCAGGTCTCTGCTCCTGCTACCCCACAGCAGAACGACGTATCAGAGCGCTGGAACCGCACCATGGAGGATGCGGTTTGTACCATGCGGTCTGAGTGTGGTCTCCGGGAGTCCTTCGCCTTCGAGGGCTTTGCCTATATGACTTGGGTCTGGAACCGCCTCCCGCATGGTCCGCTTCCGGATCATGTTACACCGTACGAGCTCTGGTTTGGCCACCGTGCTGATCTTCGTCTCGCTCGCGTCTGGGGTTCCCTGGCCTCCGTGTGGTACACCGAGGACCAGCAGGGGTCCAAGGTCTCCCCTTGGGGTCGCTTGTGTGCCTTCATCGGCATCTCCCCGCGGTCGAAGGCCTGGCGCTTTTGGGACCCCAGTCGCCGTCGTGTCATTGAGTCCCGTGACGTGCTGTTTTCTTAGTCACTCACATACCGTGATCTGACTTCGATCACAGCTCTCTTTGCAGCTCATGTCCCTTCCTGTGAGGGTCCTAGGCGGATGGGGGAGACTTCTCCGCCAGCGACCATTCCTCGTCAGGCTGATGTGTCTGCTTGATGATCCGGCTATCATTGCCGTCGGTCTAGAGATCCCGCCTGTTCAACATGTTTCACACCCCACAGGTACCGCTGCTCTCATGCCTCCTCCTGCACCATCACTTGTGTCTACTGGCACCCCTGTTCCAGCTTCTGACCCAATCCAGCCCACTCCTGTCCCTACGTCGGCTGACACTCCTGTCTCAGTGTCCGGGCAGCCTTGCCTACTGTCACACCCAGCTCTGTGTCCCCCACACACGCATCTCCTCGCACGGCATCTCCGGCTGCCTCGTCTCAGCCCTCACCAGTTGTGGTCGTACCTGTCCTAGTGGTTGTACCTGTTCCTGAGCCTGAGGTGCGCCCCTCGACCTCCGGTTACTCCCGTGAGCCCGGTGGTCGCCTTCGACCACTGGATTCCGGAGCTCAGCGAGCATCGGGTCCCGGAACCAGGCGTTCCTCTCGTAGCATTGCGAGCAGTGATCCAGGCAGAAAGGCCTTAGGCCTGAGTGTCCGCACTGAGCTTTTAGAGGTACACCCAGCGTGCCCCATAGGGCACGACCTGGTCACTCGCGAGTTCCATCTCGCCTGTGACGCAGCAGCTGATCTCGTGGTCGTCAGGCCTGACACTGAGGCGTGTGCACTTGCCATGCAGAGTTCCCCCTCTATGGCGCCTGACCCGGGCATGTTGAGGGAGGCTCTCTCATCGCAGGATGCTGACGCCTGGCGAGCTGCTTGCGAGGATGAGCTTCGTGCTATCCGAGAGCACAGAGTCTACAAGCTGGTCGACCTTCCCCCTGGGAGGAAGGCGATTCAGGTCAAGTGGGTCTTTCGCAAGAAGGTGAAGCCGGATGGCTCACTGGAACGCTACAAGGCCCGCTTGGTCGTCAAGGGGTACTCTCATATTGAGGGAGTTGATTACACTGACACATTTGCCCCTGTCGGCCGCATGACCTCAGATCGAGCTCTGTTCGCTGTAGTGGCTCAGCATGACTGGGAACTGCACCAGATGGATGTGAACAACGCGTTCCTCCATGGCTCCCTGGATGAGGAGATCTATGTGGCTCAGCCACCAGGCTTTGAGGACGGTGACAAGGTTTGGCGCTTGCGCATGTCCTTGTACGGCCTCAAGCAGTCTCCACGGTGTTGGAACCGGGAGATCACTGGCACCTTGACTTGCGTAGGATACGTACAAAGCAAGGCAGACCCTCGCTCTTCATCCTACCGACACCCGAGCAGTTCACCGCCATCCTGGTCTATGTTGATGACCTTCTCATTGTGTCTCCGTCCCTGGAGGCCTTGAAGGAGGCCAAGGCTGTCCTTCGCACTGCCTACACGATGAAGGACCTCGGTCCTACATCGGTGTTTCTTGGTATGGAGATCGTGCGAGATCGCAGACATCGGACACTGTTGCTGCATCAGGCCCGATACGCACGAGTCGTGGGGGAGCGTTTTAGCAATCTCCTTGGTGCAGTGCCTGTTGGTTTGTGTGGCTTCCACCCGTCACGACCGACATTGCTAGTTTACCGATATACCCACATTCGGGGTATATGGCAAAGGAGGGCGTGACGACACGATGGGCCTCTGGACTGCACCGAGACTTCTCCAGCACCTACGACAGCGCCGGCGAGACGCGGTCGATGCGTTCCGGCAGCCATGTGGGCTTGTCAGGAGGTAGGAGAGTTTTCTCGGTGGGTTCAGACCCGCGCACCCGGTTGACTGTACCGGTGCGACGAGGAGACCCGATGGCTATTGTGGGGCTTCCGATGTTCGGAAAGTTGTCTGTGATGTCTGGACGTTGATTCCGAGATGTTTTGGCACTGCTCATATTTTCTCGGTGGTCGAGACCCGGGCACTTGGACAGTTGTTCCGGTGCCTCGAGGAGACCACCTTTGTTGCTCTCGTGGTGTATGCAGTGTGTTCTCCCTGTTGACTCATTTGGGTTCAGCAGGGGTGACGGGGCCCGGTGCGGTTAGCTGCCGGCACCCCTATATAAGCCCGCTAGGGGCTCATTTGTAAACTCTCCTTGTTCTTTTTATTCAGCGTTCCAGACTTAGCCAAATTCTTGCCGTCTTGCATCGCACTCACACACAGAGCTCGTGTTTGTTCTTGCATGGGCCTGCATGCCTTAAAATTGTTTTCAATTTGGTATCAGAGCACAGGGGGGCGTGTGAGCAGCAGAAGCAGTAGCAGTGGGCAGAACGCTAAGAGAACGCGCCACGTGGTGCCACGCCGGCAGCAGCGTGAGGGAGCGCAAAGCGATTGCACGTGAATGCCACAGGGGCGGTGAGCCGCTCACAACAGCAGCAATAGTAGCAGCAGCAGTAACAGCAGCAGCACGCGTTGGTAGCAGCATCGTGCACGAGCAGCAGCGACGTAGCACTAGCTTGTAGCCGTGAGAGAAGCGAGGAGCAGCAGCGAGTAGAAGCAGCAGCGTGCAGCAGCAAGCATCGACGCAGCAGTAGCAGAAGCAGCAGGAGTAGCCGCAGCAGCTTTAGCAGCAGCAGCAGCAGCAGCCGCAGCAGCGTGCAACCGCGTGCAGAGCGAAAGAAGAAGAAAAAAAATAAAAACAACAGCAGATCAGCAGCAACTGTTGCGCAGAGCAGCAATAGTAGCAGCAGTAGCAGCAGCAGCAGCAGCAGCTGAAGCAGCAGCAGCAGCAGCAGCTGAAGCAGCAGCAGCAGCAGCATCCGCAGCAGCTGTACCTGCTGCTGAATCTGCTGCTGCCGCTGCGAGGAGGGCCTCGCAGCCCTCCTCTGATCGGGGGGGGGGCCTTTGAGGGGGCCCCGCTCGCACCCCCCCCCTTCCCTTCCTCCCTTTCTCAGGGGGACCCTCCGAGGGCCCCGCCGAGCCCCTCCGAGGGGCCTTCGGAGGGGCCCTGTCGGCCTCGTGGGGCCCCTCGGCCCCGTCGCCCCCGTCGGCCGACCGACGGAGGGGCCGGGTCAGAGGGGCGGCCAGGACCCCCCCCCCCTTCGCTCCCTCCTCCCCCCCACACCCTCTCGCTTACTCGCTCCCTCAGCGAGCGAGCGAGCGAGCGTGTACAGGAGGGAGGGCCGGACAAGCCGGACACCCCCCCCTCTTCCCCCCCTCTCCTTATTTTCTCCATTTGCCCACCTTCTGGACACTCGAGAAAAGGGGGGGGGCGAGTGACCAAAAATACGAAAAGGGGTATGCCTGAAAGCGAGTGAGAAAAAAAAAGAGAGAAAAAAACAACCAAAAAAAAAAAAAGGCGAGGGCCTAAGGCGAGCAGAGGGCAGACCTAGAAAAAAAAGGGGGGTGGAGGGTGAGGGAAAAAGGAAAAAAAAGGAAGGGGGTGGCCGTGGGCAAGGAAAAAAAAAAGGGAAAACATAAAAAGGAGGATAATCTTCTTCCCACCGCCGTAGCAGGCGCAGCTTCAAAGTGTCGACGACTGCATAGTGCGGCGGCTGCGCGACAGCTTCCACTTTCATCTTCTCAGCCGACAGCGGACGGTCGTCAGCGACGATCTCCGCTTCTAGACGCGTCCTCGGCCGGCGTCTTTCTGGGGCCCGTGGATTGGTGCGCGCACTTCACCCTGTAGGATCGACGACAGATTCGAGTCCTACCAGCTCCGAGGGCAGGGTCGTCTACCGCTTGGAGCAGAAGCCACACCTGCAGCCGCCACCCCTTCTCGTCTTGGAGTAGTCTTTGCTCCATTAGTGGCAGCAGCATTAGTAGACGCAGTTAGTCGGACTGTCGTCTCCGGGCGTGCTGTGATAGTGCAACTCTTCCCGTCTGGTCACGTTTGCTGACCCGGACGCCGTGACCTCCAGGAGTGACAGTACCTACTGGCCCCATTCTCTCCCGTGGCTTGGTGTTTACCACCAGGAGTAGGTGCCCTCGGTACCTATCCATCATCCAGCACATGAGATGAGTGCGCGGATATCGGAGTAGGCGCCCTGCGTGTTCGCCTGCTACTACTGTGGTGATGGACGTCATGGTTGGCGTCGCTGTTGGACGCGCCCTCCCGGCTGGCATCCACCTTGGCTACAGCCTCGTCCGAGCATGCGTCCTCCACAGCACACGGATCTGCCGGCCTTGGTAGATCCCATATCTGGACCTCTGGCGAGCATATTCGCTGAGATCCACGGCCTCCGGCAGACAGTGCAGCGGCTTTGTGACCTCGTCTTCACTGAGCGTGCTTCTGCTACTCGTTTGTCGACGGCCTCTTCGATCACATCTCCTCCATCCTCTCCTCCTTCCTCATCAGATGGTGTACCTTCAGCTCCACCTGCCAGCGAGTCCCAGACTGCCACCATCCTGTCGATCCTTCACTCTACGACCACGACGCCATCTCGTGATGACATACCTCCATGCAGTCGTTCCAGTCGAGTGACTCTGCGACGTCGGCGTCAGCACTCCGAACGGCGTTCTTGCGCCGGTGTTGATACATCCTCCACCTCCTCGGCCTCCGTTGCTATACCTGTCGAGGGGGAGTGTGGTCACCACGCATTGCGTGATGTGACCGTAGCGACAGGATTCGCACTCGAGCCGGGCCGTGCTGCCGGAGCGTCAGCACAGGTAGAATCAGATGATACGGTGACAGCACATCGCGTGGAGTCTGATCCCGACATGGAGGTCATGGTGCAGACTTACATGTCATAGAGCTCGACTTCCATGTCCGCACTGGATCCAGGTCTTATACAGCAGCAGCCTGCGTTAGGAGGAGTGCAGGCCCGGCGTCCGTGGGCAGTGCCACTCGCGGCTCCTACCGGTGGTGGCGCGGCGGTTGCACAGGGGTCCCGTACGGATCGGGATGCCTCTTGCGGAGTTTTGGCGGTGTTTGTGCAGCAGGCTCACACGAGCCCGGCGGAGGTTCCAGTGCAGGAGATATGCGTGTCATCGAGGTCGACATCCACGCTGGGACAGGAGCTGGACGTTCTGCAGCAGCAGATTACCTCAGGAGGAGTGCAGGCACGGTGTCCCTGGACTGTGCCACTCCCGGCTCCGTCCGGTGGAGGCCCAGGACTTTTGGGGGAGAGTGTGCAGACGACTCACACGACTCCGGCAGATGTTGGAGTACTTGGGACTTGCATGTCATCGAGGTCGACATCTACGCTGGGGCAGCAGCCAGACATTTTGCAGCAGCAGGTTGCATCACGAGGAGGGCAGGTCTCACGTGCCTTGGTGATGCCACTCGCGACTCTGATCAGTAGCGACCTGGCGGCAGCAGAGGAGTATTGTGNGGGGGAGAGTGTGCAGACGACTCACACGACTCCGGCAGATGTTGGAGTACTTGGGACTTGCATGTCATCGAGGTCGACATCTACGCTGGGGCAGCAGCCAGACATTTTGCAGCAGCAGGTTGCATCACGAGGAGGGCAAGTCTCACGTGCCTTGGTGATGCCACTCGCGACTCTGATCAGTAGCGACCTGGCGGCAACAGAGGAGTATTGTGCGGATCGGGATGTCCCATACACATTTCTAGAGGCGTTGGCGCACGGGACTCATACTAGCCCGACAGCGGTCGCTGTACATGAGCAGAGTCGACCGGCTGGTCTGTTAGAGGTTGAGGCGTTCTTGAGAGCAGCAGTTCTCAGAGATGTCGCTGGCACATATGCTGCAGCAGACACAGCATGCTTCACCGCCTCATCTGCACTACCTGAGGACCAGCTTCAGCGTGAGGAGGCGTCCATGTTCTCACAGTCTTCGGGTTCCCGTACCCACGACGGAGCAGCGACATACATGACGGAGGCAGATGATGGTCCTTACTCTATCATGGAGCAGGTGGTAGCGACCAGCGTTCCCGGCGAGACAGTGCGTGAGCGCCAGCTGCGTTTGTTGGTCGCCTTGATGGACATTACTGAGCCAGAGCCTTGTACACCTGTGTCCATTATGGCGGCAGTCGAGGACACCGGAGCAGATCCATATATGCAGATGGAGTCACCTCGTCAGCAGGAGCTGAGTTCTGCCCCCTTGATTTCACCTCTTGGTGATGCTACCGATCACATCGACGCCGAGAGTGGCAGTACCTGCACAGACGACGCTTCGACATGCTCTACAGAATCTGACGACTCCTCCTTCTCCTTCTCTCTCGGCATGCGAACGCTCACTCCTCGCATGATAGACACGAGCTGTGATGTGGATGCGACACCTGCAGTTGCATTTGATGTTCCAGCGTCTCAGCACATTGCGACCTTTGTTGACCCCCAGGAGGATGCAGCGGTACCTGTTCCATCATCTTCAACAGCAGAGATGCAGATGGCACTGTACTCACGAGCTGTGCAGTCTGCATGTGCAGCATCCAGTGAGGCAGAGTTCATTCTACACCAGGTTGACATGGGCCACCTCGACATGTCCGAGGCAGATTATGCTGATCTGCAGGAGCGTGTAGTCATGCTACAGTGGGAGATGGTGGCAGCGCGTGAGCAATTCTCAGAGGAGGGCAGCATCGCTGGTACCGGCAGGAGCCTTCCAGCAGCAGCAGTGATGCTGAGCGTGCCTTCGGCTTCTGCCATCCCGGCTCCTGTCGACCCCATTATCGCTCCTCCTTCTTCTGCTGACGTCACGCACCTTCATCCACCCGACTCACCTGCCCCATCTTCATCTTCATCCACGAGTGGTGATCCGGTTCATCGCTCCAGCTCTCCTCTTCTAGCAGTACACCCTTGTGTCTCAGGGTCTCCTATCTCATATCGGAGGCCAGCTCCGCCACTTCATCCATGCACGCGTGCTGCTCGCCCATTCGCGTTCCTTCGGCGTACACAGATGCATCGCGGCAGTGCGGAGGCAGGAGAGACTGTGAGTTGGGACCCTTGGCAGTCACGCGAGGACTGGTATACCCCAGGTGATGCAGATTCACGTGAGGAGTTGCAGCCGGAGACACCACTTTGTCTTTGAGGGAGGGAGTCGACTCACAGGTGACAGGGGGAGCTGTCTCTACATAATGGATACACTACATGACTCATCGCCCAGGATCTGTTCAGTTACGACATCAGCATCTCCATCGAGGACATCGCTGCCAAGTTCATCTGCCCAGGGGGAGTGTTGTGTAGACCTCGACCTAACGCGACGCCATGGGAGATGCATGGCGAGGTCCATGCTCTGTTCTGAGCATCTACAGCATCCCGCATGTGCCTCACGCTACGTGCCTGCAGAGCTACATACAGATGGTAGCACACTGTTGGTTGAGACCCGGACACTTGGTGCATTGCACCAGTGTCACGAGGAGACCATGTGATCGTGTGTCTTAGTGTGTCGCTATACTGTGTGTGGCATTGTGCATGCGAGCTATTGGTCGAGACCCGGATACTTGGTGCATTGCACCAGTGTCACGAGGAGACCATGTGATCGTGTGTCTTAGTGTGTCGCTATACTGTGTGTGGCATTGTGCATGCGAGCTGTTGGTCAAGACCCGGAC
>SZWC01007045.1:1558-34044 GCA_023375785.1 Penium margaritaceum
CTTGAAGATCCAGTGGTCGATCGTCAAATTTAGTGAAGGTTTAACCCCAACCTGTCAATCTCAAAGTGACGGCCTGTGCTGGCTAAAAGTGGCAGAACTTGGCTCTGATACCAAATGTTGGAAATGGAGGAGAGAGGGAGCCTTGGAGCAGCGAGCATGTGTGATTGGAAGGGCATCACTTGTGCTGAAGAATGGTTGTTCAATCACTCAAAATGATGGAGTACATATAGAGCTAGAGCTTGGGCAAGTCAGCCCTCTCACAAGCCACACCACTTAGCCATGGATGCTAAGGCTCACACACTAGAATCCATAATCTCACACAAGGGAGGAAATCAGCCTAGCAATCAGGCTGACCACTCAGACACGACCTAGAGAGCTAGAGAATGCTCTCATGGCATACTCCTAGTGGTCACATAACCCACAAACCCATGGAGAATCGCCATGTGTCTATGGCTAGCACACAAGGATCTCACCTCACCTAAAAAGTAAGGAGAGGTACCTTTATCCTAGTCAGCACACTCTGACAAGGCAATCCTAAGACCAAGGACCTTTTTGGATATTTCTCCCATCAGGTCTTGACCCTGGACCTCTTGCCTTTTTCTTTTCTCAGGCTAAGGCATGGAGCCATCACCCATGCCCACCCANTCATATCTCCCAATCCGACCGTTGGATCGGCCTCAAACTTGGACCGTAGACATTTTGCCACATGATCTTTCCAATGGTGAAGTCGGATTGGCGATCGGAGCAGGCATCTGGTACTTTCCTGGAACTTGCTCCTGTGGACCTGAAATTGAGCCGGATGGCTCCCTTTCCAACATGTATCTCATGTGCCTGTGGTGTATCTCATGCGCCTATGGTGTATCTTATGTGCCCATGGTCTATCTCATATGATATGGTGTATCTCATGTGCCTACGGTGTATCACATGTAAATATGGTGTATCAGATGCGCCTATGGTATATCTCATGTAGCTATTGGGCATCTCATGCACCTATGGTGTATCTCATGTGTCTATGGTGTATTTCATGCACCTATGGTGTATCTCATATACCTATGGTGTATCTCATGCCCCTATGGTGTATCTCATGCGCCTATGGTGTATCTCATGTGCCTATGGTATTTCTCATGTGCTTGTAGTGTATCTCACCCTTCTGGTGTATCTCATGCGCCTATGGTGTATCCCATGTGTCTTTGGTGTATCTCGTGTGCCTATGGTGTATTACTTATGACCATGGTGTATCTCATGCGCATATGGTATATCTCATGCGCCTATGGTATATGTCATGTGCCTATGGTATATCTCATGTACCTATGGTGTATCTCATGTGCCTATGGTGTATCTCATGTGCCTATGGTATATCTCATGTGCCTATGGTGTATCTCATACCTGTATGGTGTATCTCATGTGCTTATGGTGTATCTCATGTGCCTATGGTGTATCTCATGCTCCTATGTTGTATATCATGCGCCTATGATGTATCTCATGTACCTTTGGTGTATCTCATGTGCATATGGTGTATCGCATGTGCCTATGGTGTATCTCATTTGCCTATGGTGTATCGCATGCGCATATGGTGTATCTCATGTGCCTTTGGTGTATGTCATGTGCCTATGGTATATATCATGCGCATATGGTGTATTACATGTGTGCTATGGTGTATCTCATGCGCCTATGGTGTATCTCATGTGTCTATGGTGTATCTCATGTGCCTATGGTGTATCTCATGCGCCTATGGTGTATATCATCCACCTATGGTATATCTCACGTGCCTATGGTGTATCTCATGTGCATATGGCATATATCATGTATCTATGGTTTATCTCATGTACCTATGATGGATCTCATGCGCCTTTTATATATCTCATGTGCTTATGGTGTATCTCATGTGCCTATGGTATATCTCATGCGCATATGGTGTATCTCATTTGTGCTATGGTGTATCTCATGCACCTATGGTGTTTCTCATGTGCCTATGGTGTATCTCATACGTCTATGGTGTGTCTCATGTGCCTTTGGTGTATCTCATGCACCTATGGTGTATCTCATGTGCCTATGGTATATCGTATATACTATGGTGTATTGCATGCGACTATGGTGTACTTCATGCGTCTATGGTATATCTCATGCGCCTATGGTGTATCTCATGCGCCTATGGTGTATCTCATGCGCCTATGGTGTATCTCATGTGCCTATGAGGTATCTCATACACCTATGGTGTATCTCATGCGCCTATGGTGTATCTCATGTGCCTGTGGTGTATCTCATGCACCTGTGGTATATCACATGTGCCTATGGTCTATCTCATGCACCTATGGTGTATCTCATGCGCCTTTGGTATATCTCATGTGCCTTTGGTATATCTCATGTACCTATGGTGTATCTCATGCACCTATGGTGTATCTCATGCGCCTATGGTGTATTTCATACGCATATGGTGTACCTCATGTGCCTATGGTGTATCTCATGTACCTAGGGTATATCTCATGAGCCTATGGTGTATCGCATGTGCTTATGGTGTATCTAATGTGCCTACAGTATATCTCATGTGCCTATGGTATATCTCATGTGCCTATGGATTATCTCATGTGCCTATGGTGTATCTCGTACGCCTATGGTGTATATCATGTGCCTATGGTGTATCTCATGTGCCTATGGTGTATCTCATGAGCCTATGGTGTATCTCATGTGCCTATGTTGTATCGCATGTGCCTATGGTGTATCTCATGTGCCTATGGTATATCTCATGTTTCTATGGTATATCTCATGCACCAATGGTGTATCTCATGTGCCTATGGAGTATCGCATGTGCCTATGGTATATCTCATGTATCTATGGTGTATCTCATGCGCCTATGGTGTATCTCGTGCGCCTATGGTGTATCATGTGCCACTAACCATGACGACAAAGTTTACCAAGTGACTTTAACTTCTATGAATCGTAACACGAGTCAGCCGCGGTGAGAGTGTCCAATCACAGTGCAGATATACTAGGTATGACCTTGCAGGTAGACATAAGGTATAATGCTGGTGGCTCGGTGTGGCTATTGTGCATAATGCCTTGTCAAAGTTGGCCGGTGCAACTGGCCATGACCACAAAGTGAACCAAGTGTCTTTAACTTCTATGAATCATCACATGAGTCAACCATAGTCGAAATGCCCAATCACAGTGCACATGTAATATGCATAGCCTTGCAGGTATAAACAAGGTAAAAAAACCGGTGGCTTGGTATGGCTATTGTGGGCAATACCTTGACAAAGTTATCCTATGCAACTGGCCATGACCACAAAGTTTACCAAGTAACCTTAACTTCTACGAATTATAGCACGAGTCCACCACGGTCTGAGTGCCCAATGACAGTGCACAAGTATTAGGCATGACCTTGCAGGTATAAACAAGGTAGAATACATGTAGCTCGGTGTGGCTATTGTACACAATGCCCTGACAATGTTGGAATGTGCCACTGACCATGACCACGAGTTAGCCAAGTGACTTTAACTTGAACGCATCATAACACGAGTCAGCCACGGTCAAAGTGCCAAATCACAGTATACATGAAGTATGCATGACCTTGCTGGTACGAAAAAGTTAAAAAAACCGGTGGCTTGGCGTGGCTATTGTGCGTACTATTGGCACAAAAAACCAGAAAACTAGAAAAGTAGAAAACTAGAAAGGACAAAAAACTCCAATAAGTAGTGGCACAGTGAGGCTACTATGTACACCAAACAACCAAACTAGGCATACGTCACTGACCATGACCAAAGAATTTCAACATGGGTGGTCAACGTTCACAACCCAAAATACGAGTTGCAAATGGTCACAGGGGGAAACAATGGTTTTGGAATATTAGTTTTCAACTAGAAAGGACAACAACCTTCAATAATTAGTAGCACGGTATGGCTACCATGCACAATGACCGTCCAAAGTAGGCATATGAACTGCCTTTGACCAAAGAAATCTACTGTGTATGGTCAACGTTGACCACTCATAATACGAGTCACAAATGGTCAGAGTGGGAACGATAGTTTGGGAACACTAGGTATCAACTAGCAAGCACAAGGACCTTCAATAAGTAGTAGCACGGTCTGGCTACCATGTACAATGACCAACCAAAATAGGCATATGTCACTGACCATGACCAAAGAATGTCACAATGTGTGGTCAACTTTGATAACTCATAACACGAGTCACAAATGGTCAGAGGGGGAAACGGTGGTTTGTCAATACTAGTTATCGACTAGCAAGTAGAAAGATCTTCAATATGTTGTGGCAAAATGTGGCTACCATGCACAGTGACCAAAGTATGCATATGTCACTGACCATGACAAAAGAATTTCACTTCACGTGGTCAATGTTGACAACTCACAATAAGAGTCACAAATAGTGAGAGGGGGTAATAATGCTTTGGGAACACTGGCTATCAACTAGAAACCACAAAGACCTTCAATACGTATTGACACGGTAGGGTAACCATGTATAGTGAGAAACCAAAGTAGGCATATGCCGCTAACCATGACCAAAAGAATTTCACAGTGTTTGGCTAACGTTGAAAACTCATAAGACGACCCACAAATGGTCAGAGGGGGAAACAATGGGTTGGGAACACTAGATATCAACTAGAAAGTACATAAACCTTCAACAAGTAGTGGCACGGTGTGGCTAGCGTACACAGTGACCAACCAAAGGATGTATACGTCACTGACTATGACCAAAGAAGTCCACTATGTGTGGTCAACATTGACGACTCATAACACGAGTCAAAAATGATTAGAGAGAGAGAGACAATGGTTTTAGAACCCTATGTAGCGACTAGAAAGGACAAAGAACTTCAATAAGTAGTGGCACGGTGTGGCTACTTTGCACACCGAACAACCAAACTAGGCATATGTCACTGACCATGATCAAAGAATTTCAATATGGATGGTCAACGTTCACAACCCATAACACGAGTCACAAATGGTCAGAGGGGGAAACAATGGTTTTGGAATATTAGTTTTCAACTAGCAAGGATAACAACCTTCAATAAGTAGTAGTACAGTGTGGCTACCATGCACAATGACCGACCAAAGTCGGCATATGTACTACCATTGACCAAAGAAGTCCGCTGTGTGTGGTCAACATTGACAACTCACAATACGAGTCACAAATGGTCAAAGGGGGGAACGATTCTTTGGGAACACCAGGTATCAACTAGCAAGCACACGAACCTTCAATAAGTAGTGGCACAGTGTGGCTACCATGTACAATGACCAACCAAAGTAAGCATATGTCACTAAACATGACCAAAGAATGTAACTATGTGTGGTCAACTCTGACAACTCACAACACGGGTCACAAATGGTCAGAGGGGGAAATAATGGTTTGTGAATACTAGTTATCGACTTGCAAGTACAAAGATCTTCAATATGTAGTGGCACAGTGTGGCTACCATGCACAGTGGCCAATCAAAGTATGCATATGTCACTGACTATGACCAAAGAATTTCACTTCATGTCGTCAACGTTGATAAGTCACAACAAGAGACACATAGTCAAAAGGAGTAAGAATGGTTTGGGAATACTAGCTATCAACTAGAAAGCACAAAGACCTTCAATACGTAGTGACATGGCATGGCAACCATGTGTAGTGACAAACCAAAGTAGGCATATGCCACTAACCATGAAAAAAAGAATTTCACAGTGTGTGGTCAACATTGAAAACTCATAACACGAGTCACAAATGGTCAGTGGGGGAAACAAT
Source organism: Penium margaritaceum (assembly GCA_023375785.1). Taxonomy (NCBI): domain Eukaryota; kingdom Viridiplantae; phylum Streptophyta; class Zygnematophyceae; order Desmidiales; family Peniaceae; genus Penium; species Penium margaritaceum. Next base: position 7,295 of record SZWC01007045.1, read on the forward strand.
GGATTGGGAACACTAGTTATCAACTAGTAAGTACAAAGACCTTCAACAAGTAGTAGCAAAGTGTGGCTAGCGTGTACAGTGACCAACCAAAGGATGCATACGTCACTGACTATAACCAAAGAACTCCACTATGTGTGGTCAACATTAACAACTCATAACACGAGTCACAAATGGTCAAAGGGAGAGACAATGGTTTGGGAACCCTATGTATTGACTAGAAAGGACAAAGAACTTCAAACATGGTGGCACGATGTGGCTACTATATACATCGAACAACCAAACTATGCATATGTCACTGACCATGACCAAAGAATTTCAGTATGGGTGATCAACGTTCACAACCCATAACACGAGTCACAAATGGTCAGAGGGGGAAACAATGGTTTCAGAATATTAGTTTTCAACTAGCGAGGACAACGACCTTCAATAATTAGTCGCAGGGTGTGGCTACCGTGCACAACAAACGACAGTAGGTATATGAACTACCTTTGACCAAAGAAATCTGTTGTCGGTGGTCAACGTTGACATCTCATAATACGAGTCACAAATGGTCAGAGGGGAGAACGATGGTTTGGGAACACCAGGTATCAATTAGCAAGCACAAGGACCTTCAATATGTAGTGGCACGGTATGGCTACCATGTACAATGACCAACGAAAGTAGGCATTTGTCACTGACCATTGTTGGGAAAGGAGCCATCCGACTCAGTTTCAGGTCCACAGGAGCAAGTTCCAGGAAACTACCAGATGCCTGCTCCGATGGTCAATCCGACCTCACCATTGGAAAGATCAGGTGGCAAATTATGTATGGTCCAAGTTTGAGGCCGATCCAACGGTCGGATTTGAAGATATGAATGTTCAAAGTTTCCGGGGTTATGGACCGCCGATGTCTGTGTGGCCATGGTGATGGCTCCATGCCTTAGCCTAAGAAAAGAAAAGGGCAAGAGGTCCTTGGTCAAGACCTGATGGGAGAAATATCCAAAAAGGTCCTTGGTCTTAGGATTGCCTTGTCAGAGTGTGCTGACTAGGATAGAGGTACATCTCCTTACTTTTTAGGTGAGGTGAGATCCTTGTGTGCTAGCCATGGACACATGGCGATTCTCCATGGGTTTGTGGGTGATGTGACCACTAGGAGTGTGCCATGAGAGCATTCTCTAGCTCTCTAGATGGTGTGTGACTGGTCAGCCTGATTGTTAGGCGGATTTCCTCCCTTGTGTGAGATTGTGGACTCCAGTGTGTGAGCCTTAGCCTCCATGGNCCAAAAAGGTCCTTGGTCTTAGGATTGCCTTGTCAGAGTGTGCTGACTAGGATAAAGGTACCTCTCCTTACTTTTTAGGTGAGGTGAGATCCTTGTGTGCTAGCCATGGACACATGGCGATTCTCCATGGGTTTGTGGGTGATGTGACCACTAGGAGTGTGCCATGAGAGCATTCTCTAGCTCTCTAGATGGTGTGTGACTGGTCAGCCTGATTGTTAGGCGGATTTCCTCCCTTGTGTGAGATTGTGGACTCCAGTGTGTGAGCCTTAGCCTCCATGGCTAAGTGGTGTGGCTTGTGAGAGGGCTGACTTACCCAAGCTCTAGCTCTATATGTACTCCATCATTTTGAGTGATTGAACAACCATTCTTCAGCACAGGTGATGCTCTTTCAGGCCCATATGCTCGCTGGTCCAAGACTCCCCCTTTCCTCCACATCCAACATTTGGTATCAGAGCCAAGTTCTGCCAGTTTCAGCCAGCACAGACCATCACTTTGAAGATGATGCGTTATGGTCAAACCTTGACGAAATTGGACGGTCGAACCTCAGAACATCAAGTTCCCAAGACAAGATTTCAAACGAGCCCAAGATTCCAAAGATCCAACAGTCGGATTGAGAATTATGCTCAAAACGAGATCGGCCAGGACTACACTCTTCTCTATAAGTAAGAGTGTCGCCTTGTGATGACCATAACTCTCTTGTTTCTTTGTCACATTTAAAAAAAAGCCCATGCAAATTGTAGTATTGATCCTAAGCTTTTCATTGGTGCAGAAATATTTGCATTCCGTTGATTCGTTTGGGAGAAACGCCATTTACAAGCAGGCTTGTCTGAGTTCGAGTAGGAGCAGAAGGATACCCTGTTTTGAAGATGGCCTATCTTTCAAAATCCCTTGTTGCTGACCCTGTTTTATGGGTCGATCGGAAAGGTTTTGAGCTGCATTTTCCAATGGTGGGCTCAGTTTTTTCAAATTCCTAGTCTGCTGGCATCTACAGTCCATTTTCTCTCAGACAGATTTCTGGCAGAAGCAGCAGCAGAAGCAAGGTAGCGCCGCCACCCAAGGGCAGCGTTGAGCATCACCAACACTCAAAATGGCAGCAGCAGGCATTGTGACAGCAGCCTAGCCCTTGGAGGGCTGGAGGGATGCGCCAACTTCACGTTTTGGAAGATCCGTACCCGCCTCCTTTTGGAGGAGAGGGGCTTGTGGGAGGTGGTGAGCGGCGACGAGCGCGCTCCGTCCCCACAAGCAAAAGGCATCACCGCAGCACAGGTGGTGGCGCAGGTGACACCGTAGAAGGGTGCAGCTGATGCAGGTTCATCTGCAACCATTCCAGCGACGTATGAGGAGTGGAAGAAGAAGGACAGGCAGGCCTATAAGTTGCTTGTCAACACCATCTCCAATCCGCATCTTCAGTACGTGGGTGATAAGGCTACTGCAAAGGAGGGATGGGACACGTTGTGCAAGAAGTATGAGAGCAAGGATCCTCCATTCCTCATGCTTTTGGAGGAGAAGATGATGGCACTAAAAATACAGGATGGTGAAGGGATGGAGGCGTACCTGGACAGGACAAAGGAGCTGGCAAAGCAGTTGAGAGCGGCTGGCAACCCTGTGGAAGAGATGCGCCTCATCCTCCTCTTGCTGAGGGGACTCCCAACCAGCTACGACACGATGCGAGAGACACTCGAGTGCCAGCCCACTCTCGACCTTGACTTCATGTGCACACACCTGGTGCAGGTGGAATTACGTCATAATGCAGCAAAGCGCAATGGCGACGGCAGTAGAGAAGCAGCTTTTGTAGCCACAAGCTCACATAATCAGCAGCAGCAGTAGCAGTCTGGGCAGCAGAGAGGTAAGAAGAAGGGCAAGTGCCACTATTGCAAAAAAGAGAGGCACTATAAGAAAGAGTGTTTCAAGTTCAAGAGGGACCAGAAGGAGCAGCAGTAGCAGCAGCAAAAGCAACATTCTCCACAGCAACAGCAGCAGCAGTCACAACAACATCAACACCAGCAGCAGCAGCAAAACCAAGCTGGTGTGGGCCACTTTGGCAGCATGAATGTGGCCAAGGAGGTGCGCGACCGTCTCTTCATGGTAAAGTCTGACATATTGCAGGAAGAGAAGGCGGATCTTGCATGGTACAAGGACTCAGGATGTACCAAGAGCCTGACACATCACAAGGAGTAGTTTACGCAGCTACTGTCCATCCCTCCCCGTCTTATCGCTCTGGGTGATGATCGGATGGTGTATGTTGAGGGGATTGGGATTGTGGAGATGTGGTTGACCCCGCGTGGCATTGAAGTGGGAGTGTTCCATGGCATGCTGTACGTACCTAATGTTGCGTTCAATCTTCTCTCAGTGTCCTCTCTCACCAACACAAGACTACAAGTCGTCTTTGACGACGACTATGGCTACATCCTCAACAAGGAAATAGGAGAGGAGTTGGCCAGGTCGGTGAAGGAAGGCGACATGTACCGCCTGCTGGGGGCGACCAAGATCCCGCATGAGAAGAGTCTTGCAGCAGTGGTGCAGGCAACAGATGGGGAGATCTGGCACACACGCTATGGCCACATCGGCATGCGTGCCTTGTAGCAGCTTCAAGCAAAGCAGATGGTGCGTGACTTGTCCACCATCTCCAACTTTGAGCAGCAGCTGTACATCGGCTATTTGGAAGGGAAGCACCATCGTGAGGCGTTCTCTGGAGCAAGGGAGCGTGCAAAGTAAGTGCTGGAGCTGGGCCACACAGACTTGTGTGGCCTGATGCAGACCCAGAGCTTTGGAGGCTCTCGGTATTTTCCCACCTTCATTGATGATTTCAGCCGTTACACTGTTGTGTATTTCCTTGCTTCCAAGGACCATTGCTTTGACAGGTTCAAGGAGTTCAAGGCAATGGTGGAGAACCAGACTGGGAAGAAGATCAAGGCGCTGTATAGCGACCGCGGTGGAGAGTAAATGAGCAAGGAGTTCCAGGACTACCTCACAACAGCTGGCATCAAGACGCATCACACCACGCCATACTTGCCGCAGCATAACTGTGTAGCAGAATGTGCCAATCGTACTATCGTTGAGTTTGCGCGCTCTATGCTTCACGCAGCTCGGCTGACCTACGACTTCTTGGCCAAAGCGCTAAGCACTGCGGTACATATCAAGAGACCTAGTCCAACTAAGGCATTGGAGCAAATGGTGACGTACGAGGCGTGGTTCGGCAAGAAGCCGAGCGTGGGTCATCTTCGCGCGTTTGGCAGCTTGGCACACATGCACGTGCCAAAGGAGAAGCAGCAGAAGTGGGACGCGAAGAGTGCGCAGATGCTAGTGATTGGCTTTGACGTGGCAAGCAAGGCCTATCGCCTTTACGAGAAGGATACAGGCCACGTCATCATCTCTAGGGATGTCGTCTTCAACGAGAGTAATGTCATCGGTACCAACATTGTCTGTGAAGAGGTAGAAGAACCAGCAGCTGACGATGCAGTGGGAGGAGATATCCTTCCTGACCCAGTCTCTCCCTATCTTTCCTCCACTGTGACAGTAGGAGAACCAGTCTATTCTCCCATGTCTGATGTAGCAGATACAACAGCCTCATTGGCAGAAGCAGAGGAAAAAGATACCACACCACCACCAGCAGCAGTTGTGCCAGCAGCACCGCGCCAGCCGCCCGCTAACGCTCCAGCACCAGGTCGCAGGTATCATCTAATGGTGCGCTTAAAGCCTGGTGAGGGCGGCCATTTCTGGATGCTACAGAAACCAGAGCAGATGAAAATCGCAGTTACAGCAGATTCAGATGAGCCAGCAGATTTCAGGTCCATAGGAGCAAGTTCCAAAAAACGTCTAGATGCTTGCTCCGATCGTCAATCCGTCTTCACCATTGGAAAGATCAGGTGGCAAATTATCTACAGTCCAAGTTTCAGGCCGATCCAACAGTCATATTGGGAGATATGAATTTTCGAAGTTTCAGGGGTCATGGACCGCCGATGTATGGGTGGCCATGGGTGATGGCTCCATGCCTTAGCCTGAGAAAAGAAAAAGGCAAGAGGTCCAGGGTCAAGACCTGATGGGAGAAATATCCAAAAAGGTCCTTGGTCTTAGGATTGCCTTGTCAGAGTGTGCTGACTAGGATAAATGTACCTCTCCTTACTTTTTAGGTGAGGTGAGATCCTAGTGTGCTAGCCATAGACACATGGCGATTCTCCATGAGTTTGTGGGTGATGTGACCACTAAGAGTGTGCCATGAGAGCATTCTCTTGGTCGTGTGTGACTGGTCAGCCTGATTGTTAGGCTGATTTCCTCCCTTGTGTGAGATTGTGGACTCTAGTGTGTGAGCCTTAGCCTCCATGGCTAAGTGGTGTGGCTTGTGAGAGGGCTGACTTGCCCAAGCTCTAGCTCTATATGTACTCCATCATTTTGAGTGATTCAATAACCATTCTTCAGCACAAATAATGCCCTTTCAGTCTCACATGCTCGCTGCTCCAAGGCTCCCTCTCTCCTCAAGTTCCAACAAGGAGGCCATGGCTGCACCGGATTTAGGAGATTGGGCGCAAGCCGTGCAGCAAGAGATACAGTCGCAACTAGACAACGGCACGTGTAAGCTGACTGAGCATCCACCCGGACACAAGGTGATCAAGTGCAAGTGGGTGTTCAAGAAGAAGCGGGGAGTAGATGACAACCTGGAAAAGTACAAGGCGAGGCTCGTCGCCAAGGGCTACTCGTAGCAAGAAGGCATCCACTACACGCAAACCTTTGGTCCTATTGCAAGTTTTTGCCTCTGTGCACACGCTCGTTTCTTATGCAGCAGCTGAGGACTTCGAGATTCACCACATGGATGTCAAGACGACATTCTTGAACGGTGACTTGGAGGAGGAGATCTACATGGAGCAGCCAGAGGGGTTCGTCATGGATGGCCAGGAGTACATGGTTTGCAAGCTGCAAAAGTTGATGTACGGCTTCAAGCAAGCGTCGCGTGCTTGGAACCAGAAGTTGGATGCCGCATTGCAGTATATGGGGTTTGAGCGCAGCGAGTGTGACTACAGCGTGTATCACTGGCAGCATGAGCATGAGATCCTCATTATCATTGTCTATGTGGATGACAAGCTCCTCCTTTCCAACAGCATGTCTCCACTCCAGGAGTTCAAGGAGGCCATACAAGAGCATGTCAAGATGTCTGATCTCGGGGAGGCATCATACTTCCTCGGTATCCAGATCACGCATCACCACAAATCACACTCTCTTTCGGTACAGCAAAGCCGCAACATCAAGGATATCTTGCAACGGTTCGGCATGGCAGAGGCCAAACTCATCGGTACGCCGCTGGAAACGCGGCAGTACCTCGTGAACTTCAATAGAGAAGCGGATGCAGCTGAGCGGCAGAAGTACCAGAGCGCCGTCCGCAGTCTTATGTACCTGATGGTGGCAACCAGGCCAGACCTTGCACTAGCTATGAGCGTAATGAGCCAGCATATCGTGACCCCGGACCTGAGCACCAGAAGGCAGTCAAGCGGATCTTCGACTACCTTGCTGGAACCATCAATATCAACATCAGGTACAACGGCAAAAACAACAACATCATCGGCTATACAGACGCAGATTGGACTTCAAACCCTAAGGACCGCAACTCCATCCCTGGACATGTGTTCCTCATGAATGGTGGGGCCATCAGCTGGTGCAGCAAGCGGCAGTTGGTCGTGGCCACCTCAAGCACGAAAGCTGAGTACGTCTCTCTAAGTTTTGGAGCAAAGGAAGCAGTTTGGCTACAGCATCTCATGGCGGAGATGAGTGGGAGTGTAGCATTTCCAGTTCCTGTGCGCGTCGACAACCAGAGCGCAATCGCACTCGCCAAGAATCCTGAGCACCATGCACACACCAAGCACATTGACATCGCATATCACTTCATCAGGCACATGGTGCAGGAGGGTGCTATCAAGCTGGTGTTTACTCCAACCAGCAAGCAGGTTGCTGATTTCTGCACCATGCGAGTGACCAGTGAGAAGCAGCAGTTCTGCATGAAGGCATGTGGACTCAGCCCACTCTGACTGCGGCAAAGTGGGAGATTGTTGGNCATCTCATGGCGGAGATGAGTGGGAGTGTAGCATTTCCAGTTCCTGTGCGCGTCGACAACCAGAGCGCAATCGCACTCGCCAAGAATCCTGAGCACCATGCACACACCAAGCACATTGACATCGCATATCACTTCATCAGGCACATGGTGCAGGAGGGTGCTATCAAGCTGGTGTTTACTCCAACCAGCAAGCAGGTTGCTGATTTCTGCACCATGCGAGTGACCAGTGAGAAGCAGCAGTTCTGCATGAAGGCATGTGGACTCAGCCCACTTTGATTGCGGCAAAGTGGGAGATTGTTGGGAAAGGAGTCATCCGGCTCAGTTTCAGGTCCACAGGAGCAAGTTCCAGGAAACTAGCAGATGCTTGCTCAGATTGTCAATGCGACTTCACCATTGGAAAGATCAGGTGGCACATTATCTACGGTCCAAGTTTCAAGCCGATCAAACAGGCAGATTGGGAGATACGAATTTTCGAAGTTTTCGGAGTCATGGACCGCCGATGTATGGGTGGCCATAGGTGATGGCTCCATGCCTTAGCCTGAGAAAAGAAAAAGGCAAGATGTCTAGGGTCAAGACATGATGGGAGAAATATCCAAAAAGGTCCTTGGTCTTAGGATTGCCTTGTCAGAGTGTGCTGACTAGGATAAAGGTACCTCTCCTTACCTTTTAGGTAAGGTGAGATCCTTGTGTGCTAGTCATGGATACATGGCGATTCTCCATGGGTTTGTGGGTGATGTGACCACTAGGAGTGTACCATGAGAGCATTTTCTAGCTCTCTAGGTCCTGTGTGACTGGTCAGCCTGATTGTTAGGCTGATTTCCTCCCTTGTATGAGATTGTGGACTCTAGTGTGTGAACCTTAGCCTCCATGGCTAAGTGGTGTGGCTTGTGAGAGGGCTGACTTGCCCAAGCTCTAGCTCTATATGTACTCCATCATTTTGAGTGATTGAACAACCATTCTTTAGCACAGGTGATGCCCTTTCAGTCCCACATGCTCGCTGCTCCAAGACTCCCTCTCTCCTCCAGATCCAACAATCATGACCAAAGAATTTCAACTCACAACAAGAGTCACAGATAGTGAGAGGAGGTAACAATGGTTTGGGAATACTAGCTATCAACAAGAAAGCACAAAGACCTTCAATTTGTAGTGATATGACTTGGTAATCATGTACAGTGACAAACCAATGTAGGCATATGCCACTAACCATGACCTACAGAATTTCAGTGTATGTACAACGTTGAAAACTCATAACACGAGTCACAAATGGTCAGAGGGAGAAAGAATGGATTGGGAACACTAGTTATCAACTAGCAAGTACAAAGACCTTCAACAAGTAGTGGCACGGTGTGGCTAGCGAGCACAGTGACCAACCAAAACATACATACGTCACTGATTATGACAAAAAGAAGTCCACTATGTATGGTCAACATTGACAATTCATAACACGAGTCACAAATGGTCAGAGGGAGAGACAATTGTTTGGGAACCCTATGTATCGACTAGAAAGGACAAAGAACGTCAATACGTGGTGGCACGGTATGGCTACTATGCACACCGAACAAGCAAACTAGGCATATGTCACTGACCATGACCAAAAAAATCGGTATGGGTGGTCAACGTTTACAACCCATCACACGAATCACAAATGGTCAGAGGGGGAAACAATGATTTTGGAATATTAGTTTTCAAGTAGCAAGGAAAACGACCTTCAATAATTAGTAGCACGGTGGGGCTACCATGTACACTGACCGACCAAAGTAGGCATACGTACTGCCTTTCACCAAAGATATCCGCTGTGTGTGGCCAACGTTGACAACTCATAATACGAGTCACAAATGGTCAGAGGGAAGAACGATGGTTTGGGAACACCAGGTATCAACTAGCAAGCGCAAGGAACTTCAATAAGAAGTAGCACGGTGTGGCTACCATGTACAATGACCAACCAAAGCTGGCATATGTCACTGACCATGACCAAAGAATGTCACTATGTATGGTCAACTTTGACAACTCAAAACACGAGTCACAAATGGTCAGAGGGGGAAACAGTGGTTTGTGAATACTAGTTATCGACTAGCAAGTAGAAAGATCTTCAATATGTTGTGGCAAAATGTGGCTACCATGCACAGTGACCAAAGTATGCATATGTCACTGACCATGAGCAAAGAATTTCACTTCACGTGGTCAACGTTGACAACGCACAACAAGAGTCACAGATAGTGAGAGGGGGTAACAATGCTTTGGGAACACTGGCTATCAACTAGAAACCACAAAGACCTTCAATACGCAGTGATATGTGTGGCAACCATGTATAGTGACAAACCAAAGTAGGCATATGCCACTAACGATGACCAAAAGAATTTCACAGTGTGTGGCCAACGTTGAAAACTCATAAGACGAGTCACAAATAGTCAGAGGGGAAAACAATGGGTTGGGAACACTACTTATTAACTAGAAAGTACATAGACCTTCAACAAGTAGTGGCACGGTGTGGCTAGCGTACAGAGTGACCAACCAAAGGATGTATATGTCACTGACTATGATCAAGGAAGTCCACTATGTGTGGTCAACATTGACGACTCATAACACGAGTCAAGAATGGTTAGTGAGAGAGACAATGGTTTTGGAACCCTATGTAGCAACTAGAAAGGACAAAGAACTTCAATAGGTAGTGGCACGGTGTGGCTACTTTGCACACCGAACAACCAAACTAGGCATATGTCACTGACCATGATCAAAGAATTTCAATATGGATGGTCAACGTCCACAACCCATAACACGAGTCACAAATGGTCAGAGGGGGAAACAATGGTTTTGGAATATTAGTTTTCAACTAGCAAGGACAACAACCTTCAATAAGTAGTAGCACGGTGTGGCTACGATGCACAATGACCGACCAAAGTCGGTATATGAACTGCCTTTGACCAAAGAAATCCGTTGTGTATGGTCAACATTGACAACTCATAATATGAGTCACTAATGGTCAGAGGGGGGAACAAAAATTTGGGAACACCAGGTATCAACTAGCAAGCACACAGACCTTCAATTAGTGGCACCGTGTGGCTACCATGTACAATGACCAACCAAAGTAAGCATATGTCAATGAACATGACCAAAGAATGTCACTATGTGTGGTCAACTTTGACAACTCATGACACGGGTCACAAATGGTCAGAGGGGAAACAATGGTTTGTGAATACTAGTTATCAACTAGCAAGTACAAAGACCTTTAATATGCAGTGGCACAGTGTAGCTACCATGCACACTGACCAATCAAAGTATGCATATGTCACTGACTATGACCAAAGAATTTCACTTCATGTCGTCAACGTTGACAACTCACAACAAGAGTCACACATAGTCAAAAGGGGTAACAATGGTTTGGGAATACTAGCTATCAACTAGAAAGCACAAAGACCTTCAATACGTAGTGACATGGCATGGCAACCATGTACAGTGACAAACCAAAGTAGGCATATGCCACTAACCATGACCAAAAGAATTTCACAGTGTGTGGTCAACGTTGAAAACTCATAACACGAGTCACAAATGGTCAGGGGGGGAAACAATGGATTGGGAACACTAGTTATGAACTAGGAAGTACAAAGACCTTCAACAAATAGTGGCACAGTGTGGCTAGCGTGTACAATGACCAACCAAAGGATGCATATGCCACTGACTATGACCAAAGAACTCCACTATGTGTGGTCAACATTAACAACTCATAACACGAGTCACAAATGGTCAGGGGGGAAACAATGGATTGGGAACACTAGTTATCAACTAGCAAGTACAAAGACCTTCAACAAATAGTGGCACAGTGTGGCTAGCGTGTACAATGACCAACCAAAGGATGCATATGCCACTGACTATGACCAAAGAACTCCACTATGTGTGGTCAACATTAAAAACTCATAACACGAGTCACAAATGGTCAGAGGGAGAGACAATGGTTTGGGAACCCTATGTATTGACTAGAAAGGACAAAGAACTTCAAACATGGTGGCACGGTGTCGCTACTATGTACATCAAACAACCAAACTATGCATATGTCACTGACCATGACCAAAGAATTTCAGTATGGGTGGTCAACGTTCACAACCCATGACACGAGTCACAAATGGTCAGAGGGGGGAACAATGGTTTCGGAATGTTAGTTTTCAACTAGCAAGGATAACGACCTTCAATAATTAGTAGCACAATGTGGCTACCATGCACAATGACCGACCGAAGTAAGCATATGTACCGCCTTTGGCCAAAAAAATCTGCTGGGTGTGGTCATAGTTGACAGCTCATAATACGAGTCACAAATGGTCAAAGGGGAGAACGATGGTTTGGGAACACCAGGTATCAATTAGCAAGCACAAGGACCTTCAATAAGTAGTGGCACGGTGTGGCTACCATGTACAATGACCAACCAAAGTAGGCATATGTCAATGACCATGACCAAAGAATGTCACTATGTGTGGTTAAACTTGAGAACTCAAAACCCGAGTCACAAATGGCCAGAGGGGGAAACAATGGTTTGTGAATACTAGTTATTGACTGGCAAGTACAAAGACCTTCAATGTGTAGTGGCACTGCGTGGCTACCATGCACAGTGACCAACCAAAGTATGCATAAGTCACTGACCATTGTTGGGAAAGGAGCCATCCGACTCAGTTTCAGGTCCACAGGAGCAAGTTCCAGGAAACTACCATATGTCTGCTCCGATTGTCAATCCGACTTCACCATTGGAAAGATCAGGTGGAAAATTATCTACGGCCCAAGTTTGAGGCCGATCCAACGGTCGGATTGGGAGATATGAATTTTCAAAGTTTCTGGGGTCATGGACCGCCGATGTCTGTGTGGCCATGGGTGATGGCTCCATGCCTTAGCCTGAGACAAGAAAAGGGCAAGAGGTCTAGGGTCAAGACCTGATGGGAGAAATATCCAAAAAGGTCCTTGGTCTTAAGATTGCCTTGTCAGAGTGTGTTGACTAGGATAAAGGTACCTCTCCTTACTTTTTAGGTGAGGTGAGATCCTTGTGTGCTAGCCATGGACACATGGCAATCCTCCATGGGTTTGTGGGTGATGTGACCACTAGGAGTGTGCCATGAGAGGATTCTCTAGCTCTCTAGGTCGTGTGTGACTGGTCAGCCTGATTGTTAGGCTGATTTCCTCCCTTGTGTGAGATTGTGGACTCCAATGTGTGAGCCTTAGCCTCCATGGCTAAGTGGTGTGGCTTGTGAGAGGGCTGACTTGCCCAAGCTCTAGCTCTATATGTACTCCATCATTTTGAGTGATTGAACAACCATTCTTCAGCACAGGGGATGCTCTTTCAGTCCCATATGCTCGCTGCTCCAAGACTCACTCTTTCCTCCAGATCCAGCATTTGGTATCATAGCCAAGTTTTGCCAGTTTCAGCCAGCACAAGCAATCACTTTGAAAGTGACGGGTTACGGTCCAACCTTGAACACATTTGACAATCAAATGCTGGATATTAAACTTCGCAAGACAAGATTTCCAACGAGCCCAAAATTGCAAAGATCCAACGGTTGGATTGAGAATTATGCTCAAAACGAGATCGGCCAGGGCTACACTCTTCTCTATGAGTAAGACTGTCGCCTTGTGATGACCATAACTCTCTTGCTTCTTTGTCAAATTTAAAAAGTGGTACATGAAAATTGTATTATTGATCCTAAGCTTATCATTGGTGCAAACATATTTGCATTCCATTGATTTGTTTGGGAGAAACGCCGTTTACAAGCAGGCTGGTCTGAGTTGGAGTAGGAGCAGAAGGACATCCTGTTTTCAAGAGGGCCTGTCTTTCAAAATCCCCTGTTGATGACCCTGTTTTATGGGTCGATCGAAAAGATTTTGAGCTGCATTTTCCAGTGGTGGGCTCAGTTTTTTCAAATTCCCAGTCTGTTGGCATCTTCAGTCCATTTTCTCTCAGACATATTTCTGGCAGAAGTAGCAGTAGAAGCAGGGGTAGCGCCGCCACCCAAGGGCAGCGTTGTGCATCACCAAGGCTCAAAATGGCAGCAACAGGCGTTGTGACAGCAGCCCTTGGAGAGGCTGGACGGATGCGCCAACTTCACGTTTTGGAAGATCCGTACCCGCCTCCTTTTGGAGGAGAGGGGCTTGTGGGAGGTGGTGAGCGGCGACAAGCATGTTCCGCCTCCACAAGCAAAAGGCATCACCGTAGCACAGGTGGTGGCGGGGGTGACGCCGTACAAGGGTGCAGCTGATGCAGGTTCATCAGTAGCTGCACCAGCGACGTATGAGGAGTGGAAGAAGAAGGACAGGCAGGCCTACAGGTTGCTTGTCAACACCATCTCCAATCCTTATCTTCAGTATGTGAGTAACAAGGCTAATGAAAAGGAGGGATGGGACACGTTGTGCAAGAAGTATGAGAGCAAGGATCCTCCATTCCTCATGCTTTTGGAGGAGAAGATGATGGCACTAAAAATGCAGCGTGGTGAAGGGATGGAGGCGTACCTAGACAGGACAAAGGAGTTCGCAAAGCAGCTGAGAGCGGCTGGCAATCCTGTGGACGAGACGCGCCTCATCCTCCTCTTACTGAGGGGACTCCCAACCAGCTACGACACGGTGCCAGAGACGCTAGAGTCCCAGTCCACTCTCGACCTTGACTTCATCTGCACATACGTGGTGCAGGTAGAATTACGTTGCCATGCAGCAAAGCGCAATGGCGGCGGCAGTAGTGAAGCAGCTTTTGTAGCCACAAGCTCACGTTATCAGCAACAACAACAGCAGTCTAGGCAGCTGAGAGGCAAGAAGAAGGGCAAGTGCCACTATTGCCAAAAGAGGGGTACTACAAAAAAGAGTGTTTCAAGTTCAAGAGGGACCAGAAGGAGCAGCAGCAGTAGCAGCAAAAGCAATAGTCTCCACAAGAACAGCAGCAGCAGTCACAACAGCATCAACAGCAGGAACAACAACAAAACCAGGCTGGTGTGCGCCACTTTGGCAGCATGAATGTAGCCAAGGAGGTGCGCGACAGTCTCTTCATGGCGAAGTCTGACATATCGCAGGTGGAGAAGGCGGATCTCGTATGGTATAAGGACTCAGGATGTACGAAGAGCCTGACACATCACAAGGAGTGGTTTACGCAGCTACTGTCCATCCCTCCCCGTCCTATCGCACTCGGTGATGATTGGGTGGTGTATGTTGAGGGGATTGGCATTGTGGAGATGTGGTTGAAGACCCCGCGTGGCATTGAAGTGGGATTCTTCCATGGCATGCTGTACATATCTAATGCTACGTTCAATCTTCTCTCAGTGTCCTCTCTCACCAACACACGACTACAAGTCGTCTTTGACGACGACTATGGCTACATCCTCAACAAGGAAACAGGAGAAGAGTTGGCCAGGTCGGTGAAGGAAGGCGACATGTACCGCCTGCTGGGGGTGACCAAGATCCCGCATGAGCAGAGTCTTGTAGCAAAGGTGCAGGCAACAGATGGGGAGATCTGGCACGCACGCTATGGCCTCATCGGCATGCGCGCCTTGCAGCAGCTTCAAGCAAAGCAGATGGTGCGTGACTTGTCCACCATCTCCAACTTTGAGCTGCAGCTATGCATCGGCTGTTTGGAAGGGAAGCAGTATCGTGAGGCATTCTCTGGAGCAGGGGAGCATGCAAAGTAGGTACTGGAGCTGGTCCACACAGACTTGTGTGGCCCGATGTAGACCCAGAGCTTTGGAGGCTCTGCGCATTTTCTGACCTTCATTGATGATTTCAGCCGTTACACTATTGTGTACTTTCTTGTTTCCAAGGACTAGTGCTTTGACAGGTTCAGGAGTTCAAGGCAATGGTAGAGAACCAGACTGGCAAGAAGATCAAGGCGCTGCATAGCGACCGCGGTGGAGAGTAAATGAGGAAGGAATTCCAGGACTACCTCGTAGCAGGTGGCATCAAGGCGCAGCGTACCGCGCCATACTCGCCGTAGTAGAACGGTGTACCAGAACGCGCCAATCGTACTATTGTTGAGTCGGCGCGCTCCATGCTTCACGCAGCTCGGCTGACCTACGACTTCTGGGCCGAAGCGGTGAGCACTGCGGTGTACATCAAGAACCGTAGTCCAACTTAGGCGTTGGAGCAAATGATGGCGTATGAGGTGTGATTCAGCAAGAAGCCGAGCGTGGGTCATCTTCGCGCGTTTAGAAGCTTGGCACACATGCACGTGCCAAAAGAGAAGCGGCAGAAGTGGGACGCGAAGAGCACGCAGATGCTGGTGATTGGCTTTGACGTGGCAAGCAAGGCTTATCGCCTCTACGAGAGGGATACAGGCCACGTCATCATCTCTAGGGATGTCGTCTTCAACGAGAGTAATGTCATCGGTACCAACATTGTTTGTGAAGAGGCAGCAGAACCAGCAGCTGACGAGGCAGTGGGAGCAAATATCCTTCTTGGCCCAGTCTCCATGATCTTTCCTCCACTGTGACAGTAGGAGAACCCGTCTATTCTCCCATGTCTGATGTAGCAGATACAGTGGTCTCATTGGCAGAAGCAGAGGAAGAAGATACCGTACCACCAGCAGCAGCAGTTGTGCCAGCAGCACCGCGCCAGCCGCCCGGTAACGCTCCAGCACCAGGTCGCAGGTATCCTCTTAGGGTGCACTAAAAGCCTGGTGAGCGCGGCCATTTCTGGATACTGCAGAAACGAGAGCAGATGAACGTCGCAGTTGCAGCAGATTCAGATGAGCCAGTGTCATACAAGGAGGCCATGGCTACACCTGATGTAGCAGATTGGACGCAACCTGTACAACAAGAGATACAGTCACAGCTGGACAAGAGCACATGGGAGCTGACTGAGCATCCACCTAGACGCAAGGTGATCATGTGCAAGTGAGTGTTCAAGAAGAAACGAGGAGTAGATGACAACCTAGAAAAGTATAAGGCAAGGCTGGTCGCCAAGGGGTACTCGCAGCAAGAAGGCATTGACTACACGAAAACCTTTGCTCCTATTGCAAAGGTTTGCGTCTGTGTGCACGCTCCTTTCTTGTGCAGTAGCTGAGGACTTCAAGATTCACCACATGGATGTCAAGACGACATTCTTGAATGGTGACTTGGAGGAGGAGATCTACATGGAGCAGCCAGAGGAGTTTGTCATGGATGGCTAGGAGCACCTGGTTTGCAAGCTGCAAAAGTCGCTGTACGGCCTCAAGCAAGCATTGCGTGCTTGGAACCAGAAGTTGGATGCCGCACAATAGTGCATGGGGTTTGAGCACAACGAGTGTGACTACAGCGTGTATCGCTGGCAGCATGAGCATGAGATCCTCATCATCATTGTCTATGTGCATGACAAGCTCCTCCCTTCCAATAGCATGTCTCCACTGCAAGAGTTCAAGGAGGCCATACAAGAGCGCTTCCAGATGTCTCATCTCGGGGAGGCATCATACTTCCTCGGTATCCAGATCACGCGTGATTGCAAATCACGCTCTCTCTCGCTGCAGCAAAGCCGCTTCATCAAGGATATCTTGCAGCGGTTCCGCATAACAGAGGCTAAACCCATCGGTATACCGCTGGAGGCGCGGTACTACCTCGTGAGCTTCAATGGAGAAGCGGATGCAGCTGAGCGGCAGAAGTACCAGAGCGCCGTCCGCAGTCTAATGTACCTGATAGTGGCAACCAGGCCGGACCTCGCATACGCTATGAGCGCTGTGAGCCAGCACATGGTGAACCCCGGACCTGAGCACCAAAAGGCAGTGAAGCGGATCTTCCGCTACCTTGCTGGAACCATCAATATCAGCGTCACGTACAATGGCAACGACAACAACATCATCGGCTATACAGATGCAGATTGGTCTTCAAACCCTGAGGATCGCAACTCCATCTCTGGACATGTGTTCCTCATGAATGGTGAGGCCATCAGCTGGTGCAGCAAGCGGCAGGTGGTCGTCTCTCTCAGTTTTGGAGCGAGGAAGCAGTTTGGCTTCAGCGTCTCATGGCGGAGATGAGTGGGAGTGCAACAGTTCCAGTTCCTGTGCGCGTCGACATCCAGAGCGCAATCATACTCGCCAAGAATCCTGACCACCATGCACACACCAAGTACAATGACATCGCATATCACTTCATCAGGCACATGGCGCAAGAGGGTGCTATCAAGCTTGAGTTTACTCCAACCAGCACGCAGGTTGCTGATTTCTGCACCAAGAGAGTGACCCCTGACAAGCAGCAGTTTTGCATGAAGGCATGTGGATTCAGCCCACTCTAACTGCGGCAAAGTGGGAGATTGTTGGGAAAGGAGCCATCAGACTCAGTTTCAGGTCCATAGGAGCAAGTTCCAGGAGACTAGCAGATGCCTACTTCGATTGTCAATCCGACTTCACCGTTGGAAAGATCAGATGGCAAATTATCTACGGTCCAGGTTTCAAGCCGATCCAACGGTCGGATTGGGAGATATGAATTTTCAAGGTTTCTGGAGTCATGGACTGCCGATGTCTGGGTGGCCATGGGTGATGGCTCCATGCCTTAGCCTGAGAAAAGAAAAAGGCAAGATGTCCAGGGTCAAGACCTGATGGGAGAAATATCCAAAAAGGTCCTTGGTCTTAGGATTGCCTTGTCAGAGTGTACTGACTAGGATAAAGGTACCTCTCCTTACTTTTTAGGTTATGTGAGATCCTTATGTCCTAGCCATGGACACATGGCGATTCTCCATGGGTTTGTGGGTGATGTGACCACTAGGAGTGTGCCATGAGAGCATTTTCTAGCTCTCTAGGTTGTGTGTGGCTAGTCAGTCTGATTGTTAGGCTGATTTCCTCACTTGTGTGAGATTGTGGACTCTAGTGTGTGAGCCTTAGCCTCCATGGCTAAGTGGTGTGGCTTGTGAGGGGACTGACTTGCCCAAGCTCTAGCTCTATATGTACTCCATCATTTTTAGTGATTGAACAACCATTCTTCAGCACAGGTGATGCCTTTTCAGTCCCACATGATCGCTGTTCCAAGACTCCCTCTCTCCTCCAGATCCAACAACCATGACCAAAGAATTTCAATTCATGTGGTCAACGTTAACAACTCACAACAAGAGTCACAGATAGTGAGAGGAGGTAACAATGGATTGGGAATACTAGCTATCAACAAGAAAGCACAAAGACCTTCAATATTTAGTGATACGACTTGGTAACCATGTACAGTGACAAACCAATGTAGGCATATGCCACTAACCATGACCAACAGAATTTCAGTATGTGGACAATGTTGAAAACTCATAACACGAGTCACAAATGGTAAGATGGGGAAACAGTGGGTTGGGAACACTAGTTATCAACTTGCAAGTACAAAGTACTTGTTGAAGGTCTTTACCTTCAACAAGTAGTGGCACGGTGTGAGTAGCATGCACAGTGACCAACCAAAGGATGCATAGGTCACTGGCTATGACCAAAGAAGTCCACTATGTGTGGTCAACATTGACAACTCATAACACGAGTCACAAATGGTCAGAGGGAGAGAAAATGGTTTGGGAACTCTATGTATCGACTAGAAAGGACAAAGAAATTCAATACGTAGTGGCACGGTGTGACTACTATGCACACCAAACAACCAAACTAGGCATATGCCTCTGACCATGACCAAAGACTTTCAGTATGGGTGGTCAACAGTCGAGGTATGGTTAATCGAGGGCTTGTTATACACAGTACATTTAGTGTACTAGGTACGTACTATAAGGAAATTTCCATGAAGTTGTCTAGAGAGGTAGTCATGTTCATTTCACCTGGAAAGCTATGTATATGATACTTGTACCTTGGGAATTCAATGTAATTATTTGGCTAGGGGAAAAAATTATATAATATTCCGGTCTTGATGTATAGTAGACGTACATATGTCTTCATGTTTTCAGATTGGTTACCTTGGTAAAGTGGGTGTTTACTTTCAGAACTGTTGGACACAAAATATAACCAGCTTCATAGCAAGCGTACTTCTGCAATTGTTGCATTTTGTCTTCGGCGGCGGCATCTCCCCCCCCAGAAGTGAGGATTGCATTGGGGTTGTGTACCTGGGTTGTGTATTATAAAATCGTTACTTGAATACACCAAGTGTATTATACACTTAGTATATTTTTCATATGTCCGTCAGATACACACATCATATACACGCTCCTAATGCACTTAACCTGTTTTGGAGGGGATAACGTGGGGACCGCAGATCTCCCCCTCCAAAGGGGTAAAGTGTATTGGGGGAGTGTATATGCTAAGTGTATCTGATGGACACGTGAAAAATACGGAAAGTGTATTTTGAGAAGATGTCTATAGACACTCGACGACCATCGATCTATGATGATCGACAATCGTCAATGTACGTTTTGATCGTCTATACATAGATGACAATCGATGATCGGTGATCGTCGACTAGTCGATGACATCCATATGTGCGAAAACCATATTGCACATTGGTAACGACATAATCGGGATCCCGTCTTCCCCCTCCCCCCGGAAGCGACGAGTGTATTGGGGTTGTGTATCTGGGTTGTGTATTGTACAACCGTTACTTGAATACACTAAGTGCATTATACACTTAGTGTATTTTTCACGTGTCCATCAGATACACACATCATATACACTCTCCTAATACACTTCACCTGTTTTGGGAGGGGGGAAACATGGGATCCGGAGATCTCTCCCCCCTCCCAAATGGGTAAAGTGTATTGGGAGAGTGTATATGGTACGTGTATCTGACGGACACTTGAAAAATACACAAAGTGTATTTTGAGAATATGTCAATAGACTCTCGTTGACCATCAATCTATGATGATCGACGATTGACGATGTACACTTCGATCGTCCATACATAGATGACGATCGATGATCGACGATCGTCAACTAGTCGATAACATCCACGTGTGCGGAAACCATACTGCACATTGGTAACCACATAGTCGGGACCCCATCCTCCCTCCCAAAGCAACGAGTGTATTCGGGTTGTGGAGCTGGGTTGTGTACTGTAAAACCGTTACTTGAATACACTAAGTGTACTATACACTTAGTGTATTTTTCATGTGTCCGTCACATACACACATCATATACACTCTCCTTATGCACTTTACCTATTTTGGGGAGAGGACCAACATGGAGACCGTAGATCTCCCCCCCTCCAAAGGGGTAAAATGTATTGGGGGAGTGTATACGGTAAGTGTATCTGACAGACACGTGAAAAATACACAAAGTGTATTTTGACAAGATGTCAATAGACACTCGTCGACCGTCAATCTATGATGATTCACGATCGACGATGTACGCTTTGATCATCTATACATAGATGACAATCGATAATTGACGATTGTCGACTAGTCGATGACATCCATATGTGCGGAAACCATATTACACATTGGTAACCACATAGTCGGGACCCCGTCTTCCCCCTCCCTCTCCCGGAAGCGACGAGTGTATTGGGGTTCTATAGCTGGATTGTGTATTGTACAACCGTTATTTGAGTACACTAAGTGTACTATACACTTAGTGTATTTTCATGCATCCGTCAGATATACACATCATATACACTCTCCTAATACACTCTACCTGTTTTGGAGGGGGACAACATGGGCGCCGGAGATCTCCCCCCTCCTAAATGGGTAAAGTGTATTGAGGGATTGTATATGGTAAGTGTATCTGACGGACACGTGAAAAATACACAAAGTGTATTTTGAGGAGATGTCAATAGATACTCATTGACCATCGATCTATGATGATCGGCGATTGACGATGTACACTTCGATCGTCTATACATAGACAACGATCGATGATCGACGATTGTTGACTAGTCGATGACATCCATATGTGTGGAAACCATATTGCACATTTGTAACCACATAGTCGGGACCCCATCCCCCCCAGAAGGGACGAGTGTATTGGGGTTGTGTAGCTGGGTTGTGTATTGTACAACCGTTACTTGAATACACTAAGTGTACTATACACTTAGTGTATTTTCCACATGTCCATCAGATACACTCTCCTAATACACTTGATCGTCTATACACAGGGGTAAAGTGTATTGGAGGAGTGTATATGATAAGTGTATCTGACGGACATGTGAAAAATACACAAAGTGTATTTTGAGAAGATGTCAATAGACACTCGTCGACCGTCGATCTATGATGATCGACGATTGATGATGTACGCTTGATCGTCTATACACAGATGAAGATCGACAATCAACGACCGTCAACTAGTCGATGGCATCCATATGTGCGGAAACCATATTGCACATTAGTAACCACATAGTCGGGACCCCATCTCCCCCTCTAAAAGCGACAAGTGTATTGGGTTTGTATAGCTGAGTTGTGTATTGTACACCCGTTACTTGAATACATTAAGTATACTATACACTTAGTGTATTCTTCACATGTCCATCTGATACACACATCATATACACTCTCCTAATACACTTTACCTAGTTTGGGAGGAGGGCAACATGGGAGCCGGAGATCTCCCCTCCCCCAAAGGGGTAAAGTGTATTGGGGGAGTGTATATGGTAAATGTATCTGACGGACACGTGAAAAATACACAAAGTGTATTTTGAGAAGATGTCCATAGACACTCGTTGAGCATCGATCTATGATGATCGAAGATTGACGATGTACGCTTCGATCGTCTAGACATAGATGAAAATCGACGATCAACGACCATCGACAAGTCGTTAACACATATGATGATCGATAACAGGTTTGCGAGGGATTCGAGTGTGGGATGCAAATCCCCCTCTGCAACAGAAGGGAACCTGTTGGGCCCCCCTACAGCGGGGCCCAGCAGGAGTCTGGGAAAGAGAAACAATTGAACCATTAACCCCGGCAGTAAAATGGTGTCGATTGTATCTCTGACTAGTTCCGGGGCCAGGAATAGTCGTTTGCATTCTTCACAAAAGTAGCATCTTTAAGGTCTAAGGACAAATGTAAGTCTGTTTAAGGGAACTGTGAATGGAGTTGTGGAAAAAGAAAGCATGGTTTTTGTTGGGTTTTTATATTTCTATTACCAGCCTTCTAAGAACTCTCGCATGTTGAGGCATACAAGTACATGCTAATATATATGAACATACGTAGTAGCTTGAATTGTAACCTATCTTCCACGAAGGTACCATGAAATTTCCAAAAGCTTACATTTGACATGTAAACTGTATGAAAAGTGTATTTCTCAGAGGTGATTAACCATAAATGAAACAGTCACAGCACATCACACGAGTCACAAATGGTCAGAGGGGGAAACAATGATTTCAAAATATTACTTTTCAACTAGCAAGGACAACGACCCTCAATAATTAGTAGCGCGGTGTGGCTACCATGCACAATGACCGGCCAAAGTACGCACATGTACAACCTTTGACCAAAGAAATCCGCTATGTGTGGTCAACGTTGACAACTCATAATACGAGTCACAAATGGTCAGAGGGGGGAACGATGGTTTGGGAATACCAGGTGTCAACTAGCAAGCACAAGGACCTTCAATAAGTAGTGGCATGGTGTGACTACCATGTATGATGACCAACCAAAGTAGGCATATATCAGTGGCCATGACCAAAGAATGTCACTATGTGTGGTCAACTTTGACAACTCATGACACGGATCACAAATAGTCAGAGAGGGAAAATGTGCCTATGGTGTATCTCATGTGTCTATGGTGTATCACATGTAACTATGGTGTATCTCATGTGCCAATGCTGTATCTCATGTGCCTATGGTGTATCTCATGTGCCTATGGTGTATCTCATGCGAAAATGGTGTTTCTCATGCGCCTATGGAGTATCTCATGTGCCTATTGTGTATCTCAAGGCTTATGGTGTATGTCATGCGCCTATGGTGTATCTCATGTCCCTATCGTGTATCTCATTATCTATGGTGCATCTCATGCGCCTTGGTGTATCTCATGTACCTATGGTGTATCTAATATCCCTATGGTTTTCTCATGTTCCTGTGGTGTATCTCCTATACCTATGGTGCATCTCATGTACCTATGGTGTATCTCATGCGCCTATGGTATATCTCATGCGCCTATGGTGTATCTCATGCATCTATGGTGTATCTCATTTGCCTATGGTGTATTGCATGTGCCTGTGGTGTATCTCATGTACCTATGGTGTGTCTCATGCGCCTATGGTGTATCTCATGTACCTATGGTGTATCTCACGTGCCTATGGTGTATCTCATGTACCTAAGGTGTATCTCATGTACCTATGGTGTATCTCATACACCTATGGTGTATCTCATGTGCCTATGGTGTATCTCATATGCCTATGGTGTATCGCATGTCCCTATGGTGTATCTCATATGTCTATGGTGTACCTCATGTGCCTATGGTGTATATCATGTGCCTATGGTGTATCTCATGTGCCTATGGTGTATCTCATGTGCCTATGGTGTATCTCATGTGCCTATGGCGTATCTCATGTGTCTATGGTGTATGTCATGTGCCTATGGTGTATCTCATGTGCCTGTGGTGTATCTCATGTACCTATGGTCTATCTCATATACCTATGGTCTATCTCATGCACCTATGGTGTATCTCATGCGCCTATGGTGTATCTGTTGGAAATGGAGGAGAGAGGGAGCCTTGGAGCAGCGAGCATGTGTGATTGGAAGGGCATCACTTGTGCTGAAGAATGGTTGTTCAATCACTCAAAATGATGGAGTACATATAGAGCTAGAGCTTGGGCAAGTCAGCCCTCTCACAAGCCACACCACTTAGCCATGGAGGCTAAGGCTCACACACTAGAATCCATAATCTCACACAAGGGAGGAAATCAGCCTAGCAATCAGGCTGATCACTCACACACGACCTAGAGAGCTAGAGAATGCTCTCATGGCACACTCCTAGTGGTCACATAACCCACAAACCCATGGAGAATCGCCATGTGTCCATGGCTAGCACACAAGGATCTCACCTCACCTAAAAAGTAAGGAGAGGTACCTTTATCCTAGTCAGCACACTCTGACAAGGCAATCCTAAGACCAAGGACCTTTTTGGATATTTCTCCCATCAGGTCTTGACCCTGGACCTCTTGCCTTTTTCTTTTCTCAGGCTAAGGCATGGAGCCATCACCCATGCCNCGACGGTCCATGACCCCCGAAACTTCGAAAATTCATATCTCCCAATCCGACCGTTGGATCGGCCTCAAACTTGGACCGTAGACATTTTGCCACATGATCTTTCCAATGGTGAAGTCGGATTGGCGATCGGAGCAGGCATCTGGTACTTTCCTGGAACTTGCTCCTGTGGACCTGAAATTGAGCCGGATGGCTCCCTTTCCAACAATCTCCCACTTTGCCGCAGTCAGAGTGGGCTGAGTCCACATGCCTTCATGCAGAACTGCTGCTTCTCACGGGTCACTGGCTTGGTGCAGAAATCAGCAACCTGCTTGCTCGTTGGAGTAAACTCCAGCTTGATAGCACCCTCCTGCACCATGTGCCTGATGAAGTGATATGCGATGTCAATGTGCTTGGTGCGTGCAGGGTGCTCAGGATTCTTGGCGAGTGCGATTGCGCTCTGGTTGTCGACGCGCATAGGAACTGGAACTGCTGCACTCCCACTCATCTCTGCCATGAGACGTTGGAGCCAAACTGCTTCCTTGGCTCCAAAGCTGAGAGATACGTACTCAGCTTCTGTACTAGAGGTGGCCATGACCACCTGCCGCCTGCTGCACTAGCTGATGGCTCCACCATTCATGAGGAACACATGTCCAGAGATGGACTTGCGGTCCTCAGGGTTTGAAGCCCAATCTGCGTCTGTGTAGCTGATGATGCTGTTGTCATTGCCGTTGTAGGTGATGCCAATGTTGATGGTTCCAGCAAGGTAGCGGAAGATCCGCTTCACTGCCTTCTGGTGCTCCGGTCCGGGATTAGCCATGTGCTGGCTCACAGCGCTCACAGCCTGTGCGAGGTCCAGCCTGGTTGCCACCATCAGGTACATGAGACTGCCGACGGCGCTCTGGTACTTCTGTCGCTCAGCTGCATTTGCTTCTCCATTGAAGCTCACGAGGTACTGCCGCATCTCCAGCGGCGTGCCGATGGGTTTTGCATCTGCCATGCTGAACCGCTGCAAAACATCCTTGATATAACGGCTCTGCTGCAGCAAGAGAGAGCGTGACTTGCGGTCACGCACGATCTGGATACCGAGGAAGTATGATGCCTCCCCGAGATCAGACATCTGGAAGCGCTCCTGCATGGCTTCCTTGAACTCCTGCAGTGCAGACATGCTGTTTGAAAGGAGGAGCATGTCATCCACATAGACAATGATGATGAGGATCTCATGGATGGAACCTCGGTCGCCAAACACGCCGACGCCGAATCGGACCCAAGCTGATCGGATCAAACAGTCACCAAGGTAACCGCTTCCGGAAGGGAGCCTGGTGGGAGGGATTTTCTGCCTGGACCATCTTAAAAACCAAAAAAAAAATAAAAAAATTGAGGATCTCATGCTCATGCTCCCAGCGATACACGCTGTAGTCACACTCGCTGCGCTCAAACCCCATGCACTGCAACGCCGCATCCAACTTCTGGTTCCAAGCACGCGACGCTTGCTTGAGGCCGTACAGCGACTTCTGCAGCTTGCAGACCCATCCGGCTGCTCCATGTAGATCTCCTCCTCCAAGTCACCATTCAAGAATGCCGTCTTGACATCCATGTGGTGAACCTCGAAGTCCTCAGCTGCTGCATAAGAGAGGAGCGTGCGCACAGAGGCAAACTTTGCAACGGGGGCAAAAGTTTCTGTGTAGTCGATGCCTTCCTGCTGCGAGTAGCCCTTGGCGACCAGCCTCGACTTGTACTTTTCCAGGTTACCATGTGCACCCCGCTTCTTCTTGAAGACCCACTTGCACTTGATCACTTGACATCCCGGTGGACGCTCAGTCAGCTCCCACGTGCCGTTGTCCAGCTGCGACTGTATCTCTTGCTGTACGGCTTGCGCCCAATCTCCTGCATCCGGTGCAGCCATGGCCTCCTTGTATGACGTTGGCTCATCTGAATCTGCTGCAACTGCAACGTTCATCTGTTCTGGTTTCTGCAGCATCCAGAAATGGCCGCGCTCACCAGGCTTGTAACGCACCCTAAGAGGGTACCTCCGACCTGGAGCTGGAGCGTTAGCAGGCGGCTGATGCGGTGCGGCTGGCACAACTACTTCTGCTGGTGGTGCTACATCTCCCTCCTCTGCTTCTGCCGATGAAGCTGCTGTATCTGCTGCATCAGACATGGGAGAGTAGAGTGATTCTCCCACTGTCACAGTAGAGGAAGGATGGGGCGAAACTGGGTCAGGAAGAATTTCTGCTCCCACTGTCTCGTCAGCTGCTGTTTCTGTTGCCTCTTCACACACAATGTTGGTACCGATGACGTTGCTCTCATTGAAGACGACATCCCTGGAGATGATGACGTGGCCTGTATCCCTCTCGTAGAGGCGATACGCCTTGCTTGCCACGTCATAGCCAATCATCAGCATCTGCGCACTCTTCGCGTCCCACTTTTGCCGCTTCTCCTTTGGCAC
>SZWC01007045.1:46261-63211 GCA_023375785.1 Penium margaritaceum
TCTATGTGGATGACATGCTCCTCCTTTCCAACAGCATGTCTGCACTGCAGGAGTTCAAGGAGGCCATGCAGGAGCGCTTCCAGATGTCTGATCTCGGGGAGGCGTCATACTTCCTCGGTATCCAGATCACGCGTGACCGCAAATCACGCTCTCTCTCGCTGCAGCAGAGTCGTTACATCAAGGACGTCCTCCAGCGGTTCGGCATGGCAGAGGCCAAACCCATCGGCACGCCGCTAGAGACGCGGCAGTACCTCGTGAGCTTCAGTGGAGAAGCAGATGCAGCTAAGCGGCAGAAGTACCAGAGCGCCGTCGGCAGTTTCATGTACCTGATGGTGGCAACCAGGCCGGACCTCGCACAGGCTGTGAGCGCTGTGAGCCAACACATGGCTAACCCGCGCCCTGAGCACCAGAAGGCAGTGAAGCGGATCTTCCGCTACCTTGCAGGAACCGCCAACATCGGCATCACCTACAACGGCAACGACAACAGCATCATCGGCTACACAGACGCAGATTGGGCTTCAAACCCTGAGACTCGCAAATCCATCTCTGTACATGTGTTTCTCATGAATGGAGGTGCCATCAGCTGGTGCAGCAAGCGGCAGGTGGTCGTGGCCACCTTAAGCACAGAAGCTGAGTACGTCTCTCTCAGCTTTGGAGCCAAGGAAGCAGTTTGGCTTCAGCGTCTCATGGCGGAGATGAGTGCGAGTGCAGCAGTTCCTGTTCCTATGCGCGTCGACAACCAGAGCGCTATTGCACTCGCCAAGAATCCCGAGCACCATGCTCGCACCAAGCACATTGACATCGCCTATCACTTCATCAGACACATGGTGCAGGAGGGTGCTATCAAGCTGGAGTTTACTCCAACCAGCAAGTAGGATGCTGATTTTTGCACCAAGCCAGTGACCCGTGAGAAGCAGCAGTTCTGCATGAAGGCATGTGGACTCAGCCCACTCTGACTGCGGCAAAGTGGGAGATTGTTGGAAAGGGAGCCATCCAGCTCAATTTCAGGTCCACAGGAGCAAGTTCCTGGAAAGTACCAGATGCCTGCTCCGATCGCCGATCCGACTTCTTCATTGGAAAGATCATATGGCAAAATGTCTACGGTCCAAGTTTGAGGCCGATCCAACGGTCAGATTGGGAGATATGAATTTTCGAAGTTTCGGGGGTCATGGACCGTCGATGTCTGGGTGGGCATGGGTGATGGCTCCATGCCTTAGCCTGAGAAAAGAAAAAGGCAAGAGGTCCAGGGTCAGGACCTGATGGGAGAAATATCCAAAAAGGTCCTTGGTCTTAGGATTGCCTTGTCAGAGTATGCTGACTAGGATAAAGGTACCTCTCCTTACTTTTTAGGTGAGGTGAGATCCTTGTGTGCTAGCCATGGACACATGGCNATTCTCCATGGGTTTGTGGGTTATGTGACCACTAGGAGTGTGCCATGAGAGCATTCTCTAGCTCTCTAGGTCGTGTGTGAGTGGTCAGCCTGATTGCTAGGCTGATTTCCTCCCTTGTGTGAGATTATGGATTCTAGTGTGTGAGCCTTAGCCTCCATGGCTAAGTGGTGTGGCTTGTGAGAGGGCTGACTTGCCCAAGCTCTAGCTCTATATGTACTCCATCATTTTGAGTGATTGAACAACCATTCTTCAGCACAAGTGATGCCCTTCCAATCACACATGCTCGCTGCTCCAAGGCTCCCTCTCTCCTCCAGATCCAACAACTAGGATAAAGGTACCTCTCCTTACTGTTTAGGTGAGGTGAGATCCTTGTGTACTAGCCATGGACACATGGCGATTCTCCATGGGTTTGTAGGTTATGTGACCAGTAGGAGTGTGCCATGAGAGCATTCTCTAGCTCTCTAGGTTGTGTGTGACTGGTCAGCCTGATTGTTTGGCTGATTTTCTCCCTTGTGTGACATTGTGGACTCTAGTGTGTGAGCCTTAGCCTCCATGGCTAAGTGGTGTGGCTTGTGAGAGGGCTGACTTGTCCAAGCTCTAGCTCTATATGTACTCCATCACTTTGAGTGATTCAACAACCATTCTTCAGCACACGTGGTGCCCTTTCAGTCCCACATGCTTGCTGCTCCAAGGCTCCCTCTCTCCTCCATCTCCAACAGAAACCGATGAGGCGGATAAGGGGAGAGGAGAACAATGGAGGTGCTTGCGGAGGCTGAGGAGATGAGGGACAGCAGACGGCAAACGGTAGGAAGCTTCCAGGAAGTTGACGGCAGGCGGTGGCTTAAGAGCTGCTTGCGGCTGTTGTGAGCGACGAGTCACCGATTCGTTGGCCACGAGCGCGGAATGGGCGCAGGGCTTCCGTCGGGTGACGAGACGTTTTGTTAGTACGAGAAATACTTCAAATAGAACTGCTAATGTCAGATGCTGGCAAGGACGCGAAGTGGCAGTGGGGCGGCGGAGGACTACAGATCCGAGAAGTGAAACATTGGTGGCAGTAAAATAATGACTCCGTCACCGGCCACCACGTGATGTCGCCTGAAGCTCTCATACCATGTCAGAAAAATGCAATGAGAGAGGAGGCCAGAAGCAGAAGCGAGCAGAAGCACTACGTCATGCAAGAGCAAATCAGGAAGGTGACGGGAGCAGTGAGCTGAGGAAGACGCAAAGTAGTTAGTCGTGCGTGAGTTATAGAAGCATGACTAGGCGACGTTGAGGTAGTCGGAGGGCAGTGAGAGAGTACGGAAGCAAAGCGAGGTGCGTGATGCGCTAGAGGTGAGAAAAAAGATGAGAGTAATGAAGCAAAGAGATAGTAGGGACTGGTGGGTGAAGGCGGCAGAAGCGAAAGACGAGTGGAGCGAGGACAAGGCGACGAAGCCGCGGAACCAAAAAGGAACAGGATGAGTAGAACTGTAAGTGTGTGTAAGTGCATGTAAGTGCGTATAAGTGCGTGTAACTGCGTTTAAGTACATGTAAGTATGTGTAAGTGCGTATAAGTGTGTGTAAATACGTGTAAGTGCATGTAAGTGTGAGTACGTGCGTGTAAGAACGTATAAGTGCCTGTAAGAACGTGTAACTGCATGTAAGTATGTGTAAGTGCATGTAAGTGCGTATAAGTGCGTTTAAGTGTGTATAAGTATGTGTAAGTGCATGTAAGTGCGTGTAAGTACATATAAGTATGTTTAAGTGCATGTAAGTACACATAAGTACATGTAAGTACGTATAAGTACGTCTAAGTGCGTGTAAGTGTGTGTAAGTGCATGTAAGTGTATGTAAGTGCGTGTAAGTGCATGTAAGTGTGCATAAGTGCATGTAAGTGCCTGTAACTGCGCATAAGTATGTGTAAGTGCGTGTAAGTATGTGTAAGTGTGTGCAAGTATGTGTAAGTGTATGTAAGTACATGTAAGTGTGTGTAAGAGTGTAAGTACGTGTAAGTGCGTGTAAGTGCTTGCAAGTGTGTCAGTGTTGACCCGGGGTTCCGGGATGATCCTATCACAGCGGCCGCGGAACCGCGATCCACATCGATGAGGCATCGATGTGGATCGAGTTCGCGTTCGACGTCCACGCAAAGCAAGCGAACCACCCCCTCTCCCGCGACTCCTCGCCGCCGACTGACCAAGTCTGACACGGCGATTCAGTGAGTATGTCTTCCGGAGATTTGGGGTGACCATACCTACCCCCCCATTCAAGTCCTTGGCCATGTCAAGTTTAAAACATCGCATTCGAGAAGGGTTTGCATGCCAAATAAAAGGCATTGTTTCATCAAACTACAATATGATTACATTTTGCAAGCAAACCCTGACAACCGGAAGTCGGATGACAAACTTTAAATATCGAGCTTCGAACTTCCAAATTCAAAGTCCGAGTCAGAACATCGAACTTCAAACTTCTGACATCGAAGTTCGATATCTGAACTCTGATCTCTGAAACTCGATTGCAGCGATTCGCATTCGGAAATGTCAAACCACCGGCGTTTGATCTTCAAACTTCAGACCTAGTCCCAATTAGCGAGCTTCAATCGATTAGGACCGAGTGCAAATCATTGCACTCCAAACTATGGTAACGAAGACTCGATCAAGATATTAGGGCAGTTTTTTTAACCTGAATCACCAGCTAGTAAAGCCCACCACTTGCTGACGTGCGAGTGCTGCCAGCGTGAGTCAGCGTGGCTGACCATGCGAGAATGCTGGAATTCGAGCGACCACGGAGACGATCCGCGACTGCATCCGCAAAAAAGAGGGCAATTAGCGTTCATACGGCACCCAGGACAAGGTAGAGAAATGTACAATCCCACCCCCGTAGCCCGATAAAACCCGGTTTTCAGGGTGGCCGGATTGGGGGGGATCACATCGATGTGCTGGGGTGGACATCGATGTTCCGGGGTTTGGGGTGGCCAGGTCAACACTGAAGTGCGTGTGTGTATAAAGGCGTGCAAGTGTGTGTAAGTGGGTGTAAGTGCGTGTAAGTGCGTGTAAGTGCGTATAAGAGCGTATAAGAGCGTATAAGTGCATGTAAGTGTGAGTAACTGCGTGCAAGTGTGTGCAAGTGTGTGTAAGTATGTGTAAGTGTGTGTACGTATGTGTATGTACGTGTAAGTACGTGTAAGTACGTGTAAGTACGTGTAAGTGCGTGTAAGTACGTATAAGTGCATGTAAGTGTGTCTAAGTACGTGTAAGTGCGTGTAAGTATGTGTAAGTATGTGTAAGTGCATGTACGTGCGTGTAAGTACGTGTAAGTGCGCACAAGTACATGTAAGTATACAGAAGTACATATAAGTGCATGTAAGTGCGTGTAAGTGCATGTACGTACGTATAAGTACGTGTAAGTATGTGCAAGTGCGTGTAAGTGCGTGTAAGTGTGTGTATGTACGTATAATTGCACATAAGTGTGTGTAAGTACATGTAAGTGTGTGTAAGTGCGTGTAAGTATGTATAAGTACATGTAAGTGGGTGTAAGTACATACAAGTATGTATACATGCATGTAAGTATGTGTAAGTACGTGTAAGTGCATGTAAGTACGTGTAAGTGCATGTAAGTACGTGTAAGTGCTTTTAAGTACTTGTAAATGCTTTTAAGTGCGTGTAAGTGCGTATAAGTGCATGTAAGTGCATGATAGTGCGTGTATGTGTAAGTGTGTGTAAGTGTGCATAAGTGTGTGTAAGTGCATGTAAGTGCGTGTAAGTACGTATAAGTGCATGTAAGTGTGTGTAAGTATAAGTACGTGTATGTACGTGTAAGTGCATGTAAGTACGTGTAAGTGCATGTAAGTATGTGTAAGTGTGTATAAGTGCGTGTAAGTGTGTGTAAGTGTGTATAAGTGCATATAAGAGCGTGTAAGTACACGTTAGTACACGTAAGTACGTATAACTGCGTATAAGTATGTGTAAGTATGCGTAAGTACGTGTAAGTATGTATAAGTGCGTGTGAGTGCATGTAAGTGCATATAAGTACGTGTAAGTGCGTGTAAGTACGTATAAGTGCATGTAAGTGTGTGTATTGGCGTGTAAGTGTGTGTAAGTATATGTAAATGCGTGTAAGTACGTGTAAGCGTGTGTAAGTGTCAGAGTTAGCCTCGATACCCGATGGAGGTGACCTACATCGGCATCGCCACATCGATCCGCATCGATGCGATATCGATGCCGATGGTGCACTCGAGGGGCACTCGGGTCCAGCCGACTGCGGAGTTTCACCACCCGGGCACCGACCACCCAGAATCTCGCGGGAATGTCGGAGGGGTCGAGTTCAATTTTCACGATTCACGTTATCACATGCACGCACCGCTCGTGTACAACCATTGCATGCCACGCAGTCATGCCATGTGGCATGACTCAGCATTAACATCCAATGAGGATGTACGGCATCTACCAACATGACGTGGTTGCTGATATGCAACCATATATTGGCATCCAACTGTCATTCCACCCTAGTTATGTGGATGCTTTGTTCAGCATGAACCATGCTGTACCTCGTACAAAAGCATATTTCCAGCTTAACCTGCTTTTGCGGATCATTAGGTGTCCACATGCACCGAACCCATGAATCAATCTACACCGTCGATCAATGCATTGATGTCCGGCAGACATCTATGACTCGATCGACGGTCTTGATCAATTCTTCAATCGACACCATGGCAGACAGTGTCCACTCGACACTGTCCGGCATCCCCCACGTTCCCTTCCGTGTCTCACGACAGTTGGTCATTTGCGGTGACTTTAACCAAGCGCAGTCACATGCCATTGTACTCTTCCGTGTCTCGCAACAGTTAGCCGTTTTTGGCTAACGGCCGAGGCACGCTCCGCCATGGCTTCACCTGCTGGAGGTTCCTAGACACCGAGTTCCTCCAACCGGGTGTCCACTTCTCCATCCACGGGATCTCCCCTGCCAGTCTCAGCCGTCTCCACGCAGTTTGACGCAACGAAATGGAACCCGCCAAAGAAGAGGCCGCTCACAGGCGGCTTTGGCAAAACTTTGGCACAACTCTGGCACAACTCTAGCACAACTCTGGCAAAACTTTGGCAGCTTCATAAGAGTTTCATAGATTGAAGCAGCAATTGACATGGGGGAGGATAAGGTGGTGTCAGTGATCTGTGACAACACATCCGTGAACAAAAAAGCATTTTCTGATCTGAGGGGCAAGTATCCAAGGTTGTTTTTCCAAGGCAGTTGTGTACACAACATTGATTTGATCATGAAGGACGTTGGGAAAAGTGCATCGGGTGCAAGTCTGATTGGGAGGTGTGAGAAGGTGGTTGCATTTTTCAGGAACAACGCGATGCCGCGGACCTGGCTGAAGGAGAAGACGGGTGGCAAGGTTCTGAAGAACAAATGCGACACCCGGTTTGCCTCGGTGCACGACATGGTTGAAAGGCTGCTGGAGCTGAGGAAAGAGCTGGAGACGTTGGTGGGACTGGACTTGTGGAAGAAGATTGGGTCTCAGAGAGATTCTGGCTTCCAGTCTAGGAAGCGTGAGGTGAGGCGTATCATCAGGAGGAAAGTCTTCTGGTTGCAAGTGTGGCAGCTCAAAGATATGCTGCAGCCATTGAAGCAGGTGTTGCGGCTTGCCGACAAGCCGGGTGGAGGGGCTGGGGAGATATATGAAGGATTGTTGGACTGTACAGAGCAGTTGAAGGCATTGTCGGTGAAGAAGGGTGAGAAGGGGAGAAGGGTGGCTGAGGCTCATGTCAACTTTGTCCTTGGCCGGTTGGAGCATCGCTGGTCCAAGGACATGTCTTGTCCACTGTATGCTGCCGCTCGTCGTCTGCATCCCGAGCACTTTGGCTATGACTTGTCCAAGGATTCACACACATTGCAGGCTTGGCAGCTGGTGGTGGAGACACTGGTGCCGGAGGAAAAGCATGACGAGGTCATGAAGGAGATTGGTGCCTTTCAGAAGGCACAGACCATGGTTGAGCTTGACCCCATGGTGACGCCACGGAGGAATGCAAAGGCAATAGCTGTCGTTGCTAAAGTGCAGTGTGGCATGGTGTCTGNAAGGGTAAGAAGGGGAGAAGGGTGGCTGAGGCTCATGTCAACTTTGTCCTTGGCCGGTTGGAGCATCGCTGGTCCAAGGACATGTCTTGTCCACTGTATGCTGCCGCTCGTCGTCTGCATCCCGAGCACTTTGGCTATGACTTGTCCAAGGATTCACACACATTGCAGGCTTGGCAACTGGTGGTGGAGGCACTGGTGCCGGAGGACAAGCATGACGAGGTGATGAAGGAGATTGGTGCCTTTCAGAAGGCACAGACCATGGTTGAGCTTGACCCCATGGTGACGCCACGGATGAATGCAAAGGCAATAGCTGTCGTTGCTAAAGTGCAGTGTGGCATGATGTCTGCAGTGGAATGGCATGTCAACTTCATGTGTCACCTGCCTGTGCTGCGTGATCTAGCACTGAAGGTCTTGTCCCAGCCTTGTTCCTCTTCTGAGTGTGAATGTGTGTTTTCTACGCATGAGCTGATCCACACTGCCAGGAGAAATAGGCTCAAGGTGGAAACACTGGAGCTCCTTGTGTGTTGCAATGTACGGCTGAGGAAGCACCACAGCCCCAGTGGAAGGAAAGCCACTATAGGCCTTGCGGCAGCGGCTGAAGCAGAAGCAGACTCGGCAGCAGAAGCAGAGGCTAATGAGGACGACAATGACATTGTGGAGGAGGAGAGAGTTCTCAGTGAGCCTGAGGTGGAGATGGAGAGTGACGAGGATAAGGAAGGTGATTAAGATTATGTGGTGGCAGGAGCGGACGATGATATTGTGGAGGTAATGGCATCAGTTCATGTCATGAGTGACACGCCCGGACTGCCATGTGCTCGGCCTGTGAGGGTCCAGGAACAGGAGAAGCCGGCACAAAGCAGCAAGCAAGGTGGGGCGGGGAACAATGAGGTGGGTGATGGTGTTGAGAAGGAGCCAGGTGCTGCTGGTGCCAATGCAAATAGTGTGGTGGATGACAAGGAGAACAATGAGGGTGAGGAGGAACAGGACGTGGACAAGGAGGGAGAGGAGGACCATGAGGAGGGCGTCGCCAGTGCTGCTGGAGCAGATGGAGACGACGAGGTCATGGAGGACCTTGCCACGTCACCACGACAGAAGCAGACCTCAACGGCAGCATCTAGGGCTGGAAAAGGCACACCTCCAACTGCATCAAAAGCTGCTAAACGCACAACTGCTGCGGCGACTAGCAAGGGTGCAAAGCGCAAGCCAGCGGCCAAGAAGTAGCTCTTGCATGATAGTGGTACATTGTTCACTATGACATGATTGTTCTTTGTGAGCTACCTTGTCAAACAATTTTTCTCTTTCAAACAATTGCTTTCTTTCTTTCAATCCCACATTGCATTATCTTTCCTTGTCTTTCCTATTTGCAGGATAAGAAATGGCTCTTAGTGTAGGTGCAGTGTTATCCTGAACTTGGTTGTTAATGTAAATGTGAATGTTAGGAATTGCTTGTTTCAGCTTGGAAGAACACATGTACAAGTATCACATGTACTTTTACAGTTAAAATGGCTATACATTTAGTCTCCTCATACCGCGGGTGCTGTGAGGGCATGGAACATAGTAAAACATGGCTATACACCATTTTTGTCAGGATTGAGGAAAGGGTTAAATTTTATACTTCATGTACTGTCTCGGATTTGGGAGGGTTCACTGTTGTTTGGGACGTTTGGACCCCCCCAGGGACACGTCGATGTCCCCTGGCCCTAATCCATCGATGGGTCGATGTCCATCGATGGACGTCGATATTTGATGGGCAGAGGTCAACACTGGTAAGTGTGTGTAAGTGCATGTAAGCGTGTCTAAGTGTGTGTAAGTGTATGTAAGTATGTACAGGTACATGTAAGTACGTGTAAGTGTGTGTAAGTATGTGTAAGTGTGTGTAGGTACGTAAAAGTACGTGTAAGTGTGTGTAAGTGTGGTTAAGTACGTGTAAGTGCGTGTAAGTATGTGTAAGTACGTGTAAGTACGTGTAAGTGCGTGTAAGTGTATGTAAGTGTGTTTAGGTATGTGTATGTGCGTGTAAGTACTTGTAAGTGCGTATAAGTGTGTGTAAGTGTGTACAAGTGCGTGTAAGTACGTGTAAATGTGTGTAAGTGCGTGTAAGTACGTGTAAGTGTATATAAGTGTGTGTAAGTATATGTCAATGTATGTAACTGCGTGTAAGTGTGTACAAGTGTGTGTGTGTATGTGTATGTGTGTGTAAGTAGGTGTAAGTACATATACATGTGTGTAAGTACGTGTAAGTATGTGTAAGTGCGTGTAAGTACGTGTAAGTATGTGTAATTGTGTGTAAATGCGTCTAAGTATGTGTAAGTGCATGTAGGTATGTGTAAGTGCGTGTAAGTGCGTGTAAGTGTGTGTAAGTGTACACAAGTACGTGTAAGTATGCGTAAGTACATGTAAGTGCATGTAAGTACGTGTAAGATTGTGTAAGTGCGTGTAAGTATGTGGAAGCGTGTGTAAGTACGTGTAAGTACGTATAAGTGCATGTAAGTGTATGTATGTGCATGTAAGTGCGCGTAAGTACGTGTAAAAGGGTGTAAGTGCATGTAAGTATGTGTATATGCATGTAAGTGCGTGTAAGTATGTGTACGTGTGTGTAAGTGCATGTAACTGCATGTAATTCTGTGTAAGTACGTGTAAGTGCATGTAAGTACGTATAAGTGTGTGTAAGTTTGTGTAAGTGTACGTTAGTGTGCATAAGTGTATGTAAGTGCATGTAAGTGTGTATAAGTGCGTATAAGTGTGTGTAAGTACTTGTAAGTGCGTGTAAGTGTGTGTAAGTATGTGTAAGTACGTGTAAGTACGTGTAAGTGTGTATAAGTACGTGTAAGTACGTGTAAGTATATATAAATCTGTATAAGTGTGTGTAAGTGCATGTAAGCACGTGTAAGTGTGTGTAAGTACGTGAAACTACATGTAAGTGTATGCAAATGCGTATAAGTGCGTATAAGTACGTGAAAGTACGTGTAAGTAAGTATAAGTGGTTGTAAGTGTGTGTAAGTACATGTAAGTACGTGAAAGTACATGTAAATATTTGTAAGTGTGTGTAAGTGCATGTAAGTGCATGTAACTGTGTGTAAGTGTATGTAAGTACCTGTACATACGTGTAAGTATGTGTAAGTGCATGTAAGTATATGTAAGTGTGTGTAAGTATGTGTAAGTACATATAAGTACGAGTAAGTGCGTTTAAGTATGTGTAAGTGCGTGTAAGTACGTGTAAGTGCATGTTAGTACATGTAAGTGCGTGTAACTGCATGTAACTGCGTATAACTGCGCGCAACTGCATGTAAGTGCGTGTAAGTGTTGGATCTGAAGGAGAGATGGACTCTTGGAGCAGCGAGCATGTGGGACTAAAAAGGCATCACTTGTGCTGGAATGGTTGTTGAATCACTGAAATGATGGAATACATATAGAACTAGAGCTTTGGGCAAGTCAGCTCTCTCACAAGCCACACCACTTAGCCATGGAGGCTAAGGCTCACACACTAGATTCCACAATCTCACACAAGGGAGGAAATCAGCCTAACAATCTGGCTGACCAGTCACACACGGCCTAGAGAGCTAGAGAATGCTCCTAGTGGTCACATCACCCACAAACCCATGGAGAATCGCCATGTATCCATGGCTAGCAGACAAGGATCTCACCTCACCTAAAAAGTAAGGAGAGGTACCTTTATCCTAGTCAGCACACTCTGACAAGGCAATCCTAAGACCAAGGACCTTTTTGGATATTTCTCCCATCAGGTCTTGACCCTGGACCTCTTGCCTTTTTCTTTTCTCAGGCTAAGGCATGGAGCCATCACCCATGGCCACCCAGACATCGGCGGTCCATGACCCCTGAAACTTCGAATATTCATATCTCCCAATCCGACCATTGGATCAGCTTGAAACTTGGACCGTAGATAATTTGCCACCTGATCTTTCCAATGGTGAAGACGGATTGACCATCGGAATAGGCGTCTGGAAGTTTCCAGGAACTTGCTCCTGTGGACCTGAAACTGTGCCAGACGGCTCCTTTCCCAACAATCTCCCACTTTGCCGCAGTCAGAGTGGGCTGAGTCCACATGCCTTCATGCAGAACTGCTGCTTCTCACGGGTCACTGGCTTGGTGCAGAAATCAGCGACCTGCCTGCTGGTTAGAGTAAACTCCAGCTTGATAGCACCCTCCTGCACCATGTGTCTGATGAAGTGATATGCGATGTCAATGTGCTTGGTACGTGCATGGTGCTCAGGATTCTTGGCGAGTGCAATTGCGCTCTGGTTGTCGATGCGCACAGGAACAAGAACTGCTACACCCCCACTCATCTCTGCCATGAGACGCTGGAGCCAAACTGCTTCCTTGGCTCCAAAGCTGAGAGAGACGTACTCAGTATTCTATGCTTGAGGTGGCCATGACCACCTGTCGCTTGCTGCACCACCTGATGGCACCTCCATTCATGAGAAACACATGTTTTGAGATGGACTTGTGGGTCTCAGGATTTAAAGCCCAATCTGCATTTGTGTAGCCGATGATGCTGTTGTCGTTGCCGTTGTAGGTGATGCCGACGTTGATGGTTCCAGCAAGGTAGCGGAAGATCCGCTTCATTGCCTTCTGGTGCTCCGGTCCGTGATCAGCCATGTGTTGGCTCACAGCGCTCACAGCCTGTGCGAGGTCAGGCCTGGTTGCCACCATCAGGTACATGAGACTACTGACGGCGCTCTGGTACTTCTGCCGCTCAGCTGCATCTGCTTTTCCACTGAAGCTCACGAGGTATTGTCGCGTCTCCAGCGGCGTGCCGATGGGTTTTGCCTCTGCCATGCCGAACCGCTGCAGGACGTGCTTGATGTAGCGACTCTGCTGTAGCGAGAGAGAGCGTGATTTGCGATCAAGCATGATCTGGATGCCGAGGAAGTATGACGCTTCCCTGAGATCAGACATCTGGAAGCGCTCCTCCATGGCCTCCTTGAACTCGTGTAGTGAAGACATGCTGTTGGAAAGGAGGAGCATGTCATCCACATAGACAATGATGATGAGGATCTCATGCTCATGCTGCCAGTGATACACGCTGTAGTCAGACTCGTTGCGTTCAAACCCCATGCACTGCAACGCCGCATCCAACTTCTGGTTCCAAGCACGCGACGCTTCCTTGAGGCCGTACAGCGACTTCTGCAGCTTGCAACCAGGTGCTCCTGGCCATCCATGACGAACCCCTTTGGCTGCTCCATGTAGATCTCCTCCTCTAAGTCACCATTCAAGAATGCCCTCTTGACATCCATGTGGTGAACCTCGAAGTCCTCAGCTGCTGCATAAGAGAGGAGCGTGCGCACAGAGGCAAACTTTGCAATAGGGGTAAAAGTTTCTGTGTAGTCGATGCCCTCCTGCTGCGAGTAGCCCTTGGCGACCAGCCTCGCCTTGTACTTTTCTAGGTTACCATCTGCTCCCCGCTTCTTCTTGAATACCCACAAGCACTTGATCACCTTACGTCCAGGTGGACGCTTAGTCAGCTCCTACATGCCGTTTTCCAGCTGCGACTGTATCTCCTGTTGCACGGCTTGTGCCCAATGTGCTGCATCCGGTGCAGCCATGGCCTCCTTGTATGACGTTGGCTCATCTGAATCTGCTGCTACTGCGACGTTCATCTTTTCTGGTTTCTGCAGCAACCAGAAATGGCCGCGCTCACCAGGCTTGTAACGCACCCTAAGAGGGTACCTTCGACCTCGTGCTGGAGCGTTAGCGGGCGGCTGGCGCGGTGTTGGTGGCACAACTGCTGCTGCTGGTGGTGCTACATCTCGCTCCTCTGCTTCTGCCGATGAGATTGCTGTATCTGCTGCATCAGACATGGGAGAGAAGAGTGATTCTCCCACTGTCACAGTAGAGGAAGGATCGGGAGAGACTGGGTCAGGAAGGATTTCTGCTCCCATTGTCTCGTCAGCTGCTGGTTCTGTTGCCTCTTCACAGACAATGTTGGTACCGATGAAGTTGCTCTCGTTGAAGACGACATCCGTGGAGATGATGACGTGGCCTGTATCCCTCTTGTAGAGGCGATAGGCCTTGCTTGCCACGTCGTAGCCAATCATCAGCATCTGCGCACTCTTTGCGTCCCATTTCTGTCGCTTCTCCTTGGGCACGTGCATGTGCGCCAGGATGCCAAATGCTCGGAGATGACCCACGCTCGGATTTTTGCCGAACCACGCCTCGTACGACATCATCTGCTCCAGCGCCTTAGTTGGACTGCGGTTCTTGATGTAGACCGCAGTGCTCACGGCTTCAGCCCAGAAGTCGTAGGTCAGCCGAGCCGCGTGCAGCATGGAGCGGGCCGACTCTCCAATGGTACGGTTGGCGTGTTCTGCTACACCGTTCTGCTGTGGCGAGTACAGCGCGGTACGCTGCGCCTTGATACCAGCTGCTGCGAGGTAGTCCTGGAACTCCTTGCTTAGGTACTCTCCACCGCGATCGCTGCGCAGCGCCTTGATCTTCTTGCCAGTCTGGTTCTCCACCATGGCCTTGAACTCCTTGAACCTGTGAAAGCACTGGTCCTTGGAAGGAAGGAAGTACACAGCATTCTAACAGCTTAAATCATCAATCAAGGTCAAGAAATACCTAGAGCCTCCAAAGCTATGAGTCTGCATCGGTCCGCACAAGTCCGTGTAGACCAGTTCCAACACCTCTTTCGCATGCTTCCTTGCTTCAGAAAACAACTCCCGGTGCTGCTTCCCTTCCAAACAGCCGATGCACAACTGCTGCTCAAAGTTAGAGATGGTAGGAACGTCACGCACCATCTGCTTTGCTTAAAGCTGGTTCAAGGCGCGCATGCCGATGTGGCCGTAGCACGCATGCCAGATCTTGCCATCTGTCGCCTGTACCACTGCTGCAAGACTCTGCTCACGCGGGATCTTGGTCCGCCCCAGCAGGCGGTACATGTTGCCCTCCTTCACCGACCTGGCCAACTCCTCTCTTGTATCCTTGTTGAGGATGTAGCCATAGTCATCATCGAAGACGACGCGCAGTTCTGTGTTTATAAGAGAGGAGACTGAGAGGAGGTTGATTGTAGTATTAGGTACGTACAGCACGCCATGGAACACTCCCACTTCAATGCCATGCGGGGTCTCCAACCACATCTCCACAATCCCAATCCCCTCAGCATACACCACCCGATCATCATCCAAAGCGATAGGACGGGGAGGGATGGACAGCAACTGCGTAAACCACTCCTTGTGGTGCGTCAGACTCTTGGTACACCCAGAGTCTTTGTACCACGCCAGATCCGCCTTCTCCTTCTGCGACATGTCAGAATTCGCCATGAAGAGGCGGTCGCGCACCTCCTTGGCCACGTTCATGTTGCTAAAATGGCGCACACCGGTCTGGTTTGCTGCTACTACTGCTGGTACTACTGACATTGTTGTGACTGCTGACGCTGTTGTTGTGGAGATTGCTGCTTTTGCTGCTGCTGCTGCTCCTTCTGGTCCCTCTTGAACTTGAAGCACTCTTTCTTGTAGTGCCCCTCTTTCTGGCAATAATGGCACTTGCCCTTCTTCTTGCCTCTCTGCTGCCCGGACTGCTGCTGCTGCTGGTTGCGTGAGCCCATCGCCATGAAAGCTGCTTCACTGCTGCTGCTGCCGCCATTGCGTTTTGCGGCATTGTGACGCAG
The DNA here is from genome assembly GCA_023375785.1 of Penium margaritaceum. Lineage (NCBI taxonomy): Eukaryota > Viridiplantae > Streptophyta > Zygnematophyceae > Desmidiales > Peniaceae > Penium > Penium margaritaceum. The sequence continues at coordinate 61,328 of SZWC01007045.1, forward strand.
TTCCACCTGCACCAGGTGTGTGCAGATGAAGTCGAGGTCGAGAGTTGGCTGGCACTCCAGCGTCTCTCGCACCATGTCGTAGCTGGTTGGGAGTCCCCTCAGCAAGAGGAGGATGAAGCGCGTCTCTTCCACAGGATTGCCGGCCGCTCTCAGCTGCTTCGCCAGCTCCTTTGCCCTGTCCAGGTATGCCTCCATCCCTTCACCACCCTGCATTTTCAGCGCCATCATCTTTTCCTCCAAAAGCATGAGGAATGCAGGATCCTTGCTCTCATACTTCTTGCACAACGTGTCCCACCCCTCCTTTGCAGTAGCCTTGTCACTCACGTACTGAAGATGCGGGTTGGAGATGGTGTTGACAAGCAACCTGTAGGCCTGCCTGTCCTTCTTCTTCCACTCCTCATACGCCGCCGCTGCAGTTGTAGATGAACTTGCATCTGCTGCACCTTTCTGCGGCGTCTTCCCCGCCACCACCTCAGCTACAGTGATGCCTTTTCCCTGTGGAGGCAGAGCGCGCTCGTCGCTGCTCACCACCTCCCACAAGCCCCTCTCCTCCAAAAGGAGGCGGGTACGGATCTTCCAAAACGTGAAGTTGGCGCGTCCTTCCAGCCTCTCCAAGGGCTGGGCTGCTGTTACCACGCCTGCTGCTGCCATTTTGAGCTTTGGTGATGCTCAACGATGCCCTTGGGTGGCGGCGCTACCCCTGCTTCTGCTGCTGCTTGTGCCAGAAATCTGTCTGACAGAAAATGGACTGTAGATGCCAGCAGACTGGGAATGTGGAAAAACTGAGCCCACCACTAGAAAAATCAGCTCAAAACCTTTTGGATCAACCCATAAAACAGGGTCATCAAAGGGGAATTCTGAAAGATATGCCCTCTTGAAAGCAGGGTGTGCTTCTGCTCCTACTCCAACTCAGACCAGCCAGCTTGTAAACGGCGTTTCTCCTAAAGGAATCAAAGGAATGCAATTATTTTTGCACCAATGGAAAGCGTAGAAAAAATACTACAATTCGCATATGCCACTTTCTAAATTTGACAAAGAAACGAGACAGTTATGGTCATCACAAGGCGACAGTCTTACTCATAGAGAAGAGTGTAGCCCTGTCCGATCTTGTTTTGAGAATAACTCTCAATCCGACCGTTGGATCTTCGCGATTTTGGGCTTGCTGGAAAGCTTGTCTTGCAAACTTGACGATCCAGTGGTCGATCGTCCAATTTCTTCAAGGTTTGACCCAAACCTGTCACTCTCAAAGTGACGGCCTGTGCTGGCTGAATCTGGCAGAACCTGGCTCTGATACCAAATTTTGGATCTAGAGGAGAGAGGGAGTCTTGGAGCAGCGAGCATGTGGGACTGAAAGGGCATCACTTGTGCTGAAGAATGGTTATTTAATCACTCAAACTGATGGAGTACATATAGAGCTAGAGCTTTGGGCAAGTCAGCCCTCTCACAAGCCACACCACTTAGCCATGGAGGCTAAGGCTCACACACTAGAGTCCACAATCTCACACAAGGGAGGAAATCAGCCTAACAATCAGGCTGACCAGTCACACACGACCTAGAGAGCTAGAGAATGCTCTAATGACACACTCCTAGTGGTCACATCACCCACAAACCCATGGAGAATCGCCATGTGTCCATGGCTAGCACACAAGGATCTCACCTCACCTAAAAAGTAAGGAGAGGTACCTTTATCCTAGTCAGCACACTCTGACAAGGCAATCCTAAGACCAAGGACCTTTTTGGATATTTCTCCCATCAGGTCTTGACCCTGGACCTCTTGCCTTTTTCTTTTCTCAGGCTAAGGCATGGAGCCATTGCCCATGGCCACCCAGACATCGGCGGTCCATGACCCCTGAAACTTCGAAAATTCATATCTCCCAATCCGAC
>SZWC01007045.1:63360-89619 GCA_023375785.1 Penium margaritaceum
CATGGAGAATCGCCATGTGTCCATGGCTAGCACACAAGGATCTCACCTCACCTAAAAAGTAAGGAGAGGTACCTTTATCCTAGTCAGCACACTCTGACAAGGCAATCCTAAGACCAAGGACCTTTTTGGATATTTCTCCCATCAGGTCTTGACCCTGGACCTCTTGCCTTTTTCTTTTCTCAGGCTAAGGCATGGAGCCATTGCCCATGGCCACCCAGACATCGGCGGTCCATGACCCCTGAAACTTTGAAAATTCATATCTCCCAATCCGACCGTTGGATTGGCTTGAAACTTGGACCGTAGATAATTTGCCACCTGATCTTTCCAATGGTGAAGATGGATTGACGATCGGAGCAGGAATCTGGAAGTTTCATGGAACTTTCTCCTGTGGACCTTAAACTGAGTCGGATGGCTCCTTTCCCAACAGTAAGTATGTGTAAGTATGTGTAAGTGCGTGTAAGTGCATGTGAGTGTGTGTAGGTTCGTGTAAGTGCGTGTAAGTACGTATAAGTACGTATAAGTGCGTGTAAATGCGTGTAAGTGTGTGTAAATGCGTGTAAGTGCGTGTAAGTGTATGTAAGTATATGTATGTATGTATAAGTGCATGTACGTGCATGTAAGTATGTATAAGTAATTGTAAGTACGTATGAGTGCGTATAAGTGCGTGTAAGTGCGTGTAACTGTGTATAAGTATGTGTAAGAGTGTGTAAGTACGTGTAAGTGCGTGTAAGTATGGCTAAGTGCGTGTAATTGCATATAAGTGTGTGTAAATGCGTAAAAGTGTGTCTAAGTATGTGTAAATGCGTATTAGTGTGTGTAAGTATGTATATGTGTGTATAAGTATGTGTAAGTACGTGTAAGTGCGTGTAACTGTGTGTAACTGCATATAAGTACGTGTAAGTATGTGTAAGTGTATATAAGTGCGTATAAGTACATATAAGTGTGTGTAAGTGCGTGTATGTATGTGGAAGTGCGTATAAGTGCGTGTAAGTGCGTGTAAGTATGTGTAAGTGTTAGTAAGTGTGTATAAGCGCATGTAAGTACGTATAAGTGTGTGTAAGTGCGTGTAAGTATGTGGAAGTATGTGCAAGTACGTGCAAGTATAAGCAAGTGTATCTAAGTACATGTAAGTGCATGTAAGTGTGTGTAAGTATGTGTAAGTCCGTGTAAGTGCGTGGAAGTACGCATAAGTATGCGTAAATGTGCGTAAGTGTGCGTAAGTGCGTGTAAGTGCGTGTTAGTGCGTGTAAGTGCATGTAAATGCGTGTAAGTGCGTGTAAGTACATGTAAGTTTGTGTACGTGTGTATAAGTGCGTATAGGTACGTGTAAGTGTGTGTAAGTGCATGTAAGTATGTGTAAGTGCGTGTAAGTGTGTGTAAGTACGTATAAGTACAAATAAGTACGTGTAAGTATGTGTAAGTGCGTGTAAGTGTGCGTAAGTGTATGCAAGTGCGTGTAAGTGACTGTAAGTATGTGTAAGTATGTGTTATTATGTGTAACTGTATGTAACTCTATGTAAGTGTGTCTAAGTGTATCTAAGTGCGTTTAAGTGCGTGTAAGTGTGTATAAGTGTATATAAGTATGCTTAAGTATGTGTAAGTACGTGTAAGTACGTATAAGTGCATGGACGTACGTGTAAGTGCATGTAAGTACTTGTAAGTGCATGTTAGTGCATGTATGTGCAAGTGTGTGTTGGTACGTGTAAGTGTGTAAAAGTGCGTGTAAGTATATGTAAGTGTATGTAAGTACATATTAGTGCGTATAAGTGTGTGTAAGTGCGTATAAGTGTGTATAAGTGTGTATAAGTGCGTGTACATGCGTATAAGTGTGTGTTAGTATGTGTAAGTATGTGTAAGTGCATATAAGTGTATGTAAGTACGTATAAGTGCGTGTAAGTGCGTGAAAGTGCGTGGAAGTATGTGTAAGTATGTATAAGTATGTGTAAGTGCGTGTGTGTATAAGTACTTGTAAATGTGTGTAATTGCGTGTAAGTACGTGTAAGTACGTGTAAGTGTGTGTAAGTGCGTGTAAGTGCATATAAGTACATGAAAGCGTGTGTAAGTGAGTATAAGTGCATGTAAGTACGTATAAGTACGTGTAAGTACGTGTAAGTATGTGTAAGTACGTGTATGTACATGTAAGTGTGTATAAGTTTGTGTAACTGTGTGTAAGTACGTGTAAGTACGTGTAAGTCTGTATAAGTACGTGTAAGTGCATGTAAGTATGTATAAGTATGTTTAAGTGCGTGTAAGTGTGTGTAAGTTTGTGTAAGTACATGTAAGTGCATGTAAGTGCGTGTAAGTGCGTGTAAGTTTGTGTAAGTGCGTGTAAGTGCATGCAAATATGTGCAAGTACGTGTAAGTGTGTGTAGGTACGTGTAAGTGCGTGTATGTGTGTGTAAGTGCATGTAAGTAAGTGTAATTGCATGTAAGTATGTGTAAATGCGTGTAAGTGTGTGTTAATACTTGTAACTACGTATAACTACGTGTAAGTACGTGTAAGTGCATGTAAGTATGTGAAAGTACGTGGAAGTGTGTGTAAGTGCGTGTAATTACGTATAAGTGCGTGCAAATACGTGTAAGTGCGTATAAGTACGTGTAAGTATGTGTATGTACGTGCGTATAAGTGCATGCGTATAAGTGTGTGTAAGTGTGTGTAAGTGTGTGTAACTATGTATAAGTGCATGTAAGTGCATGTATGTGTGTCTAATTTTTATATGTATAAGTGCATATAAGTGCATGTAACTACGTATAAGTGCGTATACATATGTATAAGTGTGTGTAAGTACATGTAAGTGGATGTAACTGTGTGTAACTATGTGCAAGTATGTGTAAGTGTGTTTAAGTGCATGTAAGTATGTGAAGGTGCGTGTAAGTGTGTGTAAGTGTGTGTAAGTGTGTATAAGTGCGGTTAAGTGCATGTAACTGTGTGTAAGTACGTGTAATTATGTATAAGTGAATATAAGTGCGTATAAGTGTATGCAAGTATGTGCAAGTGTATCTAAGTGCGTGTAAGTGTGTGTAAGTATGTGTAAGTACATCTATGTGCGTGTAAAGGCGTATAAGTGTGGTTAAGTGCACAAAAGTACACGTAAGTATATATAAGTATGTGTAAGTGTATATAAGTGCGTGTAAATGTGTATACGTGTGTGTAAGTATGTGTAAGTGTGTGTAAGTGTGTGTAAGTATGTGTAAGTGTGTGTAAGTGTGTGTAATTATGTGTAAGTACGTGTAAGTACGTGTAAGTGTGTATAAGTGTGTGTAAGTGTGTGTAAGTACGTGTAAGTACGTATAAGTGCGTGTAAGTGTGTGTAAGTATGTGTAAGTGTGTGTACGTACGTTCAAGTATGTGTAAGTGTGTGTAAGTGTGTGTATGTGCGTACAAGTACATGTAAGTACGTATAAGTGTATGTAAAAGCATGTACGTGTGTGTAACTGCGTGTAACTACGTATAAGTGCGTGTAAGAGTGAGTAAGTATGTATAGGTGCGTATAAGTGCATGTAAGTATGCGTAAGTACACATATGTGCGTGTAAATGTGTGTAAGTACGTATAAGTATGTGTAAGTGCATGTAAGTGCATGTAAGTACTTGTAAGTGCATATAAGTACGTGTAAGTGCATGTAAGTGCATGTAAGTACGTGTACGTGTGTATAAGTGCTTGTAAGTGCGTGTAAGTACATGTAAGTGTGTGTAAATGCATGTTAGTGCGTATATGTGTGTGTAAGTACGTGTAAGTATGTGTACGTACGTGTAAGTACGTATAAGTGCGTATAAGTGCGTGTAACTGCGTGTGAGCACTTGTAAGTGTGCGTACATGCGAGTAAGTATGTATAAGTGCGTGAAAGGACCTGTATGTGTAGGTACGTGTAAGTGCGCGTAAGTATGTGTAAGTGCGTGTAAATGCGTGTAATTGTGTGTAAGTACGTGTAAGTACATATAAGTATGTGTGTGTGTAAGTGTGTATAAGTGAGTGTACGTGCATATAAGTGTGTGTAAGTGTGTGTAAGTGTGTATAAGTGTGTTTAAATATGTAGAAGTGCATATAAGTACATGTAAGTACGTGTAAGTATATGTAAGTACGTATAAGTGTGTGTAAGTGTGTGTAAGTACGTATAACTGTGTATAACTGTGTGTAAGTGCATGTACGTGTGTATAAGTGCATGTAAGTGCGTGTAAGTGCGTGTAAGTACGTGTCAGTATGTGTAAATGTGTGTGTAAGTGCGTGTAAGTGTGTATAAGTACGTGTAAATACGTGCAAGTATGTGTAACTGCATGCAAGTGCGTGCAAGTATGTGTAAGTATGTGCAAGTGTGTTTAAGTGTATGTATGTGCGTGTAAGTGCGTGTAAGTGCATGCAATTGCATGTAAGTACCTGTAAGTGCATGTAAGTGCGTGGAAGTGTATGTAAGTGCGTGTAAGTATGTGTAAGTACGTGCGTGTAAGTGCGTTCTTGTAAGTGCGTGTAAGTGCATGTTGTTGAATGTAGGAATCGTTGAATGCCACAAAGACTTCTTCAAGACAGCGTAGAACCAATCGTGTAACCAGTACAGATCAACACAGGCACAATCAGCCAGATCTGCACACACTGTGATTCATATGGATCTGGATCTCTTTACTGAAACATATACAAGCCCTGGGTACATCAGGTACAAATCCTCGGTACTCGAAAGGAACAAAGAAATACTGATTAGAGTGGCAGCTTTAAGTGGTCCTGCCGTGGTTCACGCTTTGCCATGGCGTGTAGCGCGACAGTCCGGATATGTGTACCGCTAAGTGTGCCCCTTTGTCGCTTCTGCTTGCTTCGGTTTTGTTCACCGTGATGGTCTTCTTTGCTCCAGTTAGCACCCCCCGCTTCCTCCAATGTCCTCCATACTATACGTTTGCCGTCAGTTGTAGATTGTAGAATATGCGAAGGTCATCAGCCGTTGATAATCAGGTCATCCGCTGCATTGGTTTGATCTTTATAAAACTATCCGCCAGTCTTGTCCAATCTGTTACTGCACTTTGTGTTCCTCCTGGTCGATGCTCTACGTCAGCTTCCGCAGACTTCCGCTTCTCCTTGTCGCACCACTACACACAGAAGTGCAATACCGCAGCCTTTATAAGATACTGCTTTTCATGATCCTATTGTAAACCGGTACAAGGTACGGACTGGTGGAGGCATGGGACTACCCTCTCTGCCAGACCCAAGTAGGAGTAGGATAGGGAAGAGTAGGAGGTAGAGGGTCAGGGGAGAGTGGCGCCTCTCCCCTAGCCCTTGCCTGTTTTCTCATTTTGGAATATACTATTCTCTCATGTCCATTTTCCAACAACCCTCCCCGTATATTCTAATATTTCCAATATCCTACGAACAAAACAACAAGAAAATTAACGAACAAGAAAAGCGTGTCCCTTTGCACTGTGAGTACTACTTCTGCATTTTGAGCCCCCCCATGAAGTTCAATTTCTTTGTTTTATGTATTCCACGCTTGCTTCTCCCTCATCCTCACCACCACGGTCTCACGTTTCATAGTGAGTGAGCCGGATTTACATGGAAGTGACACTCACTTTCCCTCACGTGTTGTGTGACCCAGAATTAGAGACAGACATTCTCCCTGTCTATATCCTTGCATTGGGTGGACAGGGTTACAAGGGTCATTCGCACACTCATTCAAGTAGCAGCCCGATGCCACTGCACAGTGCATCATGCTGCCGGTGATTTAGCGCTTTGGTGAAGATGTCTGCGACCTCATGTTTTGTCCCAACAAATTCGAGCTGGACTTCTCCCTCACCCATAGTGTCACGGACGTAGTGATACTGTCGCTTGACATGTTTCCTCCTGTCATGTAACACAGGACCCTCGCTGAGAGCTATAGTTCCCTGATTGTCGCAGTAGATGATTGTGGGCTCCATTTGATTGAAACCAAGTTCTTCAAGCAGCATCCTGATCCAAACTACTTCCCTTGTAGCTTCATTGGTGGTAATGTTCTCTGCCTCTGTGGATGAGAGTATAACCACAGATTGTTTCTTCGAGCGCCAGCTGACAGGTCTGTCACTAAGAAGAAAAACATATCCTGAGGTAGACTTGCTTGTGATCTTGTCTCCTGACAAGTCGGCGTCGCAGAAACCGACAAGGCGCACACTGTTTTGTGGACTGTAACGGATTTTGTGTTCAGCGTTGCACTTGACGTACTTGGTGGAGCGCTTGGTAGCAACGACATGATCTTTCGTAGGATTCTTGCAGCCCTAGCTAAGAAGGCCAACTGCATAGGAGAGATCAGGTCTGGTGCCCATACTTGCGTACATCAGAGATCCCACCAAGCTCGGAAACAACCGAGTGTCACTGGAGTCCGCAAGAAGGTCCATAGTGGCTGGTCGAGTCAGGTCGTGATCCACTGGTAGTGGAGTGTGAGTGGGATGTGGTTGCTCCAACCCAAACTTTTCAGCCATGTGAGTGATGTATGTGCTCTGCGAAAGAGTCACTTCAGAGGGGTTGTGGCTGGGATGAATCTGAATGCCCAGATAAAAGTTCAGGGGGTCCATGTCGCTCATTTCAAAGGTAGTAGACAGTGCGCCTTTGAATTTGGTGATGTCAGGGAGAGAGAATCAAGTCGTCCACATAAAGGATCACACCGAGATTGTGAAGGCCATTCTTGTAATATAGTGAGTGGTCGGCATGGAGACGCTTGAGGCCCTGACCGACGAAGAACTCATGAATGCGCTTGTTCCATTGACGGGACGCCTACTTGAGGCCATAGAGGGCTTTGAGCAGACGACAGACCTTCTCTCCCCCCCGGCTGCACAAAGCACTGCGGCTGTGTCATGTAGACTTCTTCTTCCAGCTCACCATTGAGAAAAGCCAATTTAACATCAATTTGATGGAGGTACCACCCCTCCTGAGCTGCAAGCACCAAGATGATCCGGGTGGACGAATGTTTGGCAATAGGGGTAAACGTGTTGCTGTATTTGACCCCTTGGACCTGGCTGCAGCCACGAGCGACCAGGCAGGCTTTGAACCATGCTCATTCAGGTTAGTTTTGAAAGTCCACTTGCAGGTGACAACAGGGGCTCCGGGAGGCAGGTCAACAAGTTCCCAGGTCCGCTGCTTCTGCAGTTGTTCAAATTCACTGACAGCAGCTGCATGCCAGTCAGAGGCTTCAGGATGGGTCATGGCATCGGTGTAGCTGATAAGATCAACCACTGGAGTGACAAAAGCAACGTTGAGAGAAAAAGTGGGTGGAGATGAGGTAGATGAAGATGGAGTCAGAGACGGTAAAGCAGGAGTGGGAGGTGAAGCCTTGTTGGTCGTAGCACCACCAAAGGCTGCAGCAAGTGCCTGGTGACCCCGCTGACGGGTGGAGCGACGAGAAGGTGCAGAGGGATCCCAGTGGGATGGGTAATTCCAGCGGTACTTGTATGGTGGCGGTGGTGGCGGAGGCGTCACCTCAGGAACAAGTGGTGCATCCACGACTAGAACCTCAGCAGCAGGGATAATCGGAAGAATGACTCTAGCATGGTCATCAAAGCTAGGATCCACTGGGTGTTGTGGAGGGAGACCTGGTTATTGTTGGAAATGGAGGAGAGAGGGAGCCTTGGAGCAGCGAGCATGTGTGATTGGAAGGGCATCACTTGTGCTGAAGAATGGTTGTTCAATCACTCAAAATGATGGAGTACATATAGAGCTAGAGCTTGGGCAAGTCAGCCCTCTCACAAGCCACACCACTTAGCCATGGAGGCTAAGGCTCACACACTAGAATCCATAATCTCACACAAGGGAGGAAATCAGCCTAGCAATCAGGCTGACCACTCACACACAACCTAGAGAGCTAGAGAATGCTCTCATGGCACACTCCTAGTGGTCACATAACCCACAAACCCATGGAGAATCGCCATGTGTCCATGGCTAGCACACAAGGATCTCACCTCACCTAAAAAGTAAGGAGAGGTACCTTTATCCTAGTCAGCACACTCTGACAAGGCAATCCTAAGACCAAGGACCTTTTTGGATATTTCTCCCATCAGGTCTTGACCCTGGACCTCTTGCCTTTTTCTTTTCTCAGGCTAAGGCATGGAGCCATCACCCATGCCCACCCACACATCGACGGTCCATGACCCCCGAAACTTCGAAAATTCATATCTCCCAATCCGACCGTTGGATCGGCCTCAAACTTGGACCGTAGACATTTTGCCACATGATCTTTCCAATGGTGAAGTCGGATTGGCGATCAGAGCAGGCATCTGGTACTTTCCTGTAACTTGCTCCTGTGGACCTGAAATTGAGCCGGATGGCTCCCTTTCCAACAGTTCTGATTCCACAGAGATGACGTGAAGTTGTGGAAGGCCTTGTTCAGTTGCAGTGCGATCCTGGAGAGTTTCATCAAACATAGCACTGCGAGTGCTAACGATGCGCTTCACAATAGGGTCCCAAATACGGTAGGCCTGGCTGATGTCAGAATAACCAACCAGAACACCTTTCTTGGTATGAGAGCCGAGTTTGTCACGAGTAGCTGGGGTGACCCAGGCATAGGCAGTGCTCCCAAAGACTTTGAGGTGACCGATGTTTGGTGGATGTCCATGCCAGGCTTTATATGGTGTCTTGTGATTGTTGAGGCGCTTGCATGGGAGGCGGTTGAGGATATTAACGGCAGTGTTGACGGCTTCAGCCCAGAAGCTTGTCGGGAGACCAGCTGCATGCAACATGGATCTGGCCTTTTCAAGGGGTGTTCCGTTCATGCGTTCTACACGGCCGTTCTACTATGGAGTGTGAGGAACTGTATGTTGATGCTGTATGTCATGGTTAGCATAGAACTGAGTGAGAGTGTGGTTGACAAACTCTCTGCCATTGTCAGATTGCACAGCTTTCACGGAATTGTCGGTCTCATTTTCAACACGACGGATCCACGTCATAATATGTTCTGTAGCCTCAGACTTGTGACGAAGAAAATGGAGCCACACGTGATGAGTGAAATCATCAAGGAGGATGAGAAAATAATGTTTCCCTACAATGGAGGAGTCCTTCATGAAGCATAGATCCATGTGGACCAGATGGAGTTTGTCACTTGCGCGGACATTGGAGTGTGTGGGGAAGGGTACCTGACTTTATTTCCCTGCAAGGTAGCCTTCGCATTAGGTAGAGGTACGTGGCTGCAAATTTCTGGGAAGAGATTCTGCGATGCCCATCTTGGACATGGAAATCAGTGTGGTGAAGCCAATGTGTCCCTGTCGTTGGTGCCACAGGTTTGTGAGGGTATCTTGAGTGGGAGATGGTGCTGCTTGTTGGACCTGGAGGAGACAAGGAGTCTTGGAGCAGCAAGCATGTGGGCCTGAAAGGGCATCATTCGTACTGAAGAATGGTTGTTGAATGACTCAAAATGATGGAGTACATATAGAGCTAGAGCTTGGGCAAGTCAGCCCTCTCACAAGCCACACCACTTAGCCATGGAGGCTAAGGTTCACACACTAGAGTCCACAATCTCACACAAGGGAGGAAATCAGCCTAACAATCAGGCTGACCAGTCACACACGACCTAGAGAGCTAGAGAATTCTCTCATGGCACACTCCTAGTGGTCAGATCACCCACAAACCCATGGAGAATCGCCATGTGTCCATGGCTAGCACACAAGGATCTCACCTCACCTAAAAAGTAAGGAGAGGTACCTTTATCCTAGTCAGCACACTCTGACGAGGCAATCCTAAGACCAAGGATGTTTTTGGATATTTCTCCCATCAGGTCTTGACCCTGGACCTCTTGTCTTTTTCTTTTCTCAGGCTAAGGCATGGAGCCATCGCCCATGGCCACCCAGACATCGGCGGTCCATGACCCCCGAAACTTCAAAAATTCATATCTCCCAATCCGACCGTTGGATTAGCCTGAAACTTGGACCATAGATAATTTGCCACCTGATCTTTCCAATGGTGACAACGGATTGAAGATCAGGGTAGGCATCTGGAAGTTTCCTTGACCTTGCTCTTGTGGACCTAAAATAGAGCCGGACGGCTCCTTTCCCAACAATCTCCCACTTTGCCGCAGTCAGAGTGGGCTGAGTCCACATGCCTTCACGCACAACTGCTGCTTGTCACAGGTCACTGGCTTGGTGCAGAAATCAGCGACCTGCCTGCTGGTTGGAGTAAACTCCAGCTTGATAGCACCCTCCTCCACCATGTGCTTGATGAAGTGATATGCGATGTCAATGTGCTTGGTGCGTGCATGGTGCTCAGAATTCTTGGCGAATGCGATTGTGCTCTAGTTGTCGACGCGCACAGGAACTGAAACTGCTACACTCCCACTCATCTCCGCCATGAGACGCTAGAGCCAAACTGCTTCCTTGGCTCCAAAGCTGAGAGAGACGTACTCAACTTCTGTGCTCGAGGTGGTCACGACCACCTGTCGCTTGCTGCACCAGCTGATGGCACCTCCATTTGTGAGAAAAACATGTCCAGAGATGGACTTGCGGATCTTAGGATTTGAAGCCCAATCTGCATCTGTCTAGCCGATGATGTTGTTGTCGTTGCCGTTGTAGGTGATGCCGACGTTGATGGTTCCAGCAAGGTAGCGGAAGATCCGCTTCACTGCCTTCTGGTGCTCAGGTCCGGGATTCGCCATGTGCTGGCTCACAGCGCTCACAGCCTGTGCGAGGTCCGGCTTGGTTGCCACCATCAGGTACATGAGACTGCCGACGGTGCTCTGGTACTCCTGCCGCTCAGTTGCATCTGCTTCTCCACTGAAGCTCACGAGGTACTGCCGCATCTCCAACGACGTGCCGATGGGTTTGGCCTCTGCCATGCCGAACCGCTGCAGGACGTCCTTGATGTAGCGACTCTGCTATAGCGAAGAGAGCGTGATTTGCGGTCACGCATGATCTGGATACCAAGGAAGTATGACGCCTCCCCGAGATCAGACATCTGGAAGCGCTCTTGCATCGCCTCCTTGAACTCCTACAGTGTAGACATGCTGTTGGAAAGGAGGAGCATGTCATCCACATAGACAATGATGATGAGGATCTAATGCTCATGTTGCCAGCGATACACGCTGTAGTCACACTCGCTGCGCTCAAACCCCATGCACTGCAACGCCGCATCCAACTTCTGGTTCTAAGCACGCGACACTTGCTTGAGGCCGTACAACGACTTCTGCAGCTTGCAAACCAGGTGCTCCTGGCCATCCATGACGAACCTCTCTGACTGCTCCATGTAGATCTCCTCCTCCAAGTCACCATTCAAGAATGCCGTCTTGACATCCATGTGGTGAACCTCGAAATCCTCAGCTGCTGCATAAGAGAGGAGCATACGCACAGAGGCAAACTTTGCAACAAGGGCAAACGTTTCTGTGTAGTCGATACCCTCCTGCTGCGAGTAGCCCTTGGCGACCAGCCTGGCCTTGTACTTTTCCAGGTTACCATCTGCTCCCCGCTTCTTCTTGAACACCCACTTGCACCTGATCACCTTATTTCCAGGTGGACGCTCAGTCAGCTCCCACGTGCCGTTGTCCAGCTGCAACTGTATCTCCTGCTGCACGACGTGCGTCCAATCTGCTGCGTCCGGTGCAGTCATGGCCTCCTTGTATGACGTTGGCTCATCTGAATCTGCTGCAACTGCGACGTTCATCTATTCTGGTTTTTGCAACATCCAGAAATGGCTGCGCTCACCAGGCTTGTAACGCACCCTAAGAGGGTACCTGCGACCTGGTGCTGGAGCGTTAGCGGGCGGCTGGCGCGGTGCTGCTGGCGTAATTGCTGCTGCTGGTGGTGCTACATCTCCCTCCTCTGCTTCTGCCGGTGAGGGTGCTGTATCTGCTGTATCAGACATGGGAGACAAGAGTGATTCTCCCACTGTCACAATAGAGGAAGGATCGGGAGAGACTAGGTCAGGAAGCATTTCTGCTCCCACTGTCTCGTCAGCTTCTAGTTCTACTACCTCTTCACAGACAATGTTGTTGCCAATGACGTTGCTCTCGTTGAAGACGACATCCCTGGAGATTATGACGTGGCCTGTATCCCTCTCGTAGAGGCGGTAGGCCTTGCTTGCCACGTTGTAGCCAATCGTCAGCATCTGCGTACTCTTTGCGTCCCATTTCTGCCGCTTCTCCTTAGGCACGTGCATGTGTGCCAGGCTGCCAAATGCTCGAAGATGAGCCACGCTCGGTTTCTTGCCGAACCACGCCTCGTACGGCGTCATCTGCTCCAGGGCCTTGGTTGGACTGTGGTTCTTGATGTACACCGCAGTGCTCACTGCTTCCGCCCAAAAGTCGTAGGTCAGCCGAGCCGCGTGCAGCATCGAGCGTGCCGACTCCAAAATGGTACGGTTGGCGCGTTCTGCTATACCGTTCTGTTGCGTCGAGTATGGCGCGGTACGCTGCGCCTTGATGCCAGTTGCTGCGAGGTAGTCCTGGAACTCCTTGCTCAGGTACTCTCCATCGCGATCGCTGCGCAGCGCCTTGATCTTCTTGCCAGTCTGGTTCTCCACCATGGCCTTGAACTCCTTGAACCTATCAAAGCACTGGTCCTTGGAAGGAAGGAAGTACACAGCAGTGTAACGGCTGAAATCATCAATGAACGTCAGGAAATACCTAGAGCCTCCAAAGCTCTGGGTCTGCATCGGTCCGCACAAGTCCGTGTGGACCAGCTCCAACACCTCCTTCGCACGCTCCCTTGCTCCAGAGAACGCCTCCCGGTGCTGCTTCCCCTCCAAACAGCCGATGCAAAACTGCTGCTCAAAGTTAGAGATGGTAGGCAGGTCACGCGCCATCTGCTTTGCTTGAAGTTGCTGCAAGACACGCATGCCGATGTGGCCGTAGCGCGCATGCCAGATCTCGCCATCTGTCGCCTGCACCACTGCTGCAAGACTCAGCTCACGCGCGATCTTTGTCGCCCCCAGCAGGCGGTACATATCGCCCTCCTTCACCGACCTGGCCAACTCCTCTCTTGTATCCTTTTTGAGGATGTAGCCATAGTCATCATCGAAGACGACGCGCAGTCCTGTGTTTGTAAGAGAGGAGACTGAGAGGAGGTTGAATGCAGCATCAGGTACATATAGCTCGCCATGGAACACTCCCACTTCAATGCCACGCGGGGTCTCCAACCACATCTCCACAATCCCAATCCCCTCAGCATACACTATCCGATCATCACCCAAAGCGATAGGACGGGGGGCGATGGACAGCAAATGCGTAAATCACTCCTTGTGGTGCGTCAAACTCTTGGTACACCCAGAGTCTTTGTACCACGCCAGATCCGCCTTCTTCTTCTGCGACATGTCAGACTTCGCCATGAAGAGGCGGTCGCGCACCTTCTTGGCCACGTTCATGTTGCCAAAATGGCGCACGCCGGTCTAGTTTTGCTGCTGCTGCTGCTGGTGCTACTGACGTTGCTGTGACTCTTGCTGTTGTTGCTGTGGAGATTGCTGCTTTTACTGCTGCTGCTGCTCCTTCTCGTCCCTCTTGAACTTGAAGCACTCTTTCTTGTAGTGCCCCTCTTTCTGGCAATAATGGCACTTGCCCTTCTTCTTGCCTCTTTGCTGCCCGGACTGCTGCTGCTGCTGGTTGCGTGAGCCCATCGCCATGAAAGCTGCTTCACTACTGCTGCTGCTGCCATTGTGTTTTGCGGCATTGCGACGTACTTCCACCTGCACCAGGTGTGTGCACATGAAGTCGAGGTCGAGAGTTGGCTGGCACTCTAGCGTCTCTCGCACCGTGTCGTAGCTGGTTGGGACTCCCCTCAGCAAGAGGAGGATGAAGCGCGTCTCTTCCACAGGGTTGCCGGTCGCTCCAAGCTACTTCGACAGCTCGTTTGCCCTGTCCAGGTACGCCTCCATCCCTTCACCACCCTACATATTCAGCGCCATCATCTTTTCCTCCAAAAGCATGAAGAATGCAGGATCCTTGCTCTCATACTTCTTGCACAACATGTCCCACCCCTCCTTTGCAGTAGCCTTGTCACTCACATACTGAAGATGCGGGTTGGAGATGGTGTTGACAAGCAACCTGTAGGCTTGCCTGTCCTTCTTCTTCCACTCCTCATACGCCGCCGCTGCAGTTGTAGATGAACTTGCATCTGCTGCACCTTTCTGCGGTGTCTTCCCCGCCACCACCTCAGCTACGGTGATGCCTTTTTCCTGTGGAGGCGGAGCGCGCTCGTCGCCGCTCACCACCTCCCACAAGCCCCTCTCCTCCAAAAGGAGGCGGGTACGGATCTTCCAAAATGTGAAGTTGGCACATCCTTCCAGCCTCTCCAAGGGCTGGGCTGCTATTACCACGCCTGCTGCTGCCATTTTGAGCTTGGGTGAAACTCAACGCTGCCCTTGGGTGGCGGCGCTACCCCTGCTTCTGTTTCTGCTTCTGCCAGAAATCTGTCTGACAGAAAATGGATTGAAGATGCCAGCAGACTGGAAATTTGGAATAACTGAGCCCACCACTAGAAAATTCAGCTCAAATCCTTTCAGATCGACCCATAAAACAGGGTCATCAACAGGGGATTTTGAAAGATATGCCCTCTTGAAAACAGGGTGTGCTTCTGCTCCTACTCCAACTCAGACCAGCCAGCTTGTAAACGGCGTTTCTCCCAAACAAATCAGAGAAATGCAAAAATATTTTTGCACCAATAGAAAGCTTAGGAAAAATACTACAATTCGCATGTGCCACTTTTTAAATTTGACAAAGAAACAAGAGAGTTATGGTCATCACAAGGCGACAGCCTTACTCATAGAGAAGAGTGTAGCCCTGGCCGACCTCGTTTTGAGCATAACTCTCAATCCGACCGTTGGATCTTCGCGATCTTGCACTCGTTCGAAAGCTTGTCTCACGAACTTGAAGATCCAGTGGTCGTCAAATTTTTTTAAGGTTTGACCCTAACCCGTCACTCTCAAAGTGACGGCCTGTACTGGCTGAATCGGGTAGAATCTGGCTCTGATACCAAATGTTGGACCTGGAGGAGACAAGGAGTCTTGGAGCAGCAAGCATGTGGGACTCAAAGGGAATCAGTTGTGCTGAAGAATGGTTGTTGAATCACTCAAAATGATGCAGTACATATAGAACTAGAGCTTGGGCAAGTCAGCCCTCTCACAAGCCACACCACTTAGCCATGGAGGCTAAGGTTCACACACTAGAGTCCACAATCTCACACAAGGGAGGAAATCAGCCTAACAATCAGGCTGACCAGTCACACACGACCTAGAGAGCTAGAGAATGCTCTCATGGCACACTCCAAGTGGTCACATCACCCACAAACCCATAAAGAATCGCCATGTGTCCATGGCTAGCACATAAGGATCTCACCTCACCTAAAAAGTAAGGAGAGGTACCTTTATCCTAGTCAGCACACTCTGACAAGGCAATCCTAAGACCAAGGACCTTTTTGGATATTTCTCCCATCAGGTCTTGACCCTGGACCTCTTGCCTTTTTCTTTTCTCAGGCTAAGGCATGGAGCCATCGCCCATGGCCACCCACACATCGGCGGTCCATGACCCCGAAACTTCAAAAATTCATATCTCCGAATCCGACCGTTGGATCAGCCTGAAACTTGGACCATAGATAATTTGCCACCTGATCTTTCCAATGGTGAAGAGGGGTTGACAATCGGGGCAGGCATCTGGAATTTTCTTAGAAATTGCTCCTGTGGACCTGAAACAGAGCCGGACGGCTCCTTTCCCAACACTACTGATGATGTGGGTACAGATGCTGCCAGTGAAACCTCTGCTGTGCCTTCATGTACTTCAGAATCAAGCGTTGGCAAGATGATTAGATTGCCTTCTCGTTTTGCTTCGGCCACAATATGCCCAGTCTTGGCATAGATGCGGTAGCTCTTGTCGGCATCAAAGATAACTTTGCATCCTTTGTCATTGGGTCGCGTGACTGAGAGCACATCAACAAATGTACGAGACGCAATCTTTCCTTGAAAGTTAATGGAGACTTTGACCGTGTCCATGCCGATGGCAGGAATGATACGGCCATCACCAATGTGGACTTGTTTTGGTGTCTTGAGTTCTTGGTAGTCAGTGAACCATGACCTGTTGCATGTCATGTCTCGTGCTTCCTGAGTCAAGAATCCATGCTAGAATTCAAGCTGCTAGCAGGAACCCACTGTCCACAGAACATAGAGCCAGTTCTTCCAAGATGAATTCAACTGTTTCAGCTACAGCTTGTTCAGTTGCCAATGGTGGGGTTGTAGTTGTCAAGTGATCGATGGCAAAAAGGAAGTTGATGTTGGTGTTGTTGGGACTTCCATTGACATTGATTGTCTGGTTTCTAATGGCTTCAACTTGATGGAGAAGTTGAGTCCAGCTGTCTGCCATCTGAAGCATCATCTGTTTCAAGCTCCTTAATAGGCTGGTCTGGAGGTTTTCCAGTTCCGGCCCTGTTGTCTGCAAGGCATGTTGTGTATTTGGATGTCTTGGACGGCGCGGTTTATCACAAAAACGATTGAGGTATCCAAGTTGCTGGCAGTTCTAGCACTTCACGTGTTCAAAGCCCTTGCTGCCAGGTGTTCCAGCTGGAATGATGCCCCCTTGAGCTTGAAGACGTTGATGTGGTTGAGACATTAAATGCGGTTGTGAGTTTGTGTTTGATCCAGCAAGGTGTCCTTTGCCATATCCTTGATATCTTGGTTTCTGCCGTCGGTGATGATTTCCAAATCTGGCGGCCAAAGCCGCTTCAACCCCTTCAGGACTCTTCAAATATTTTTCTTCTGCTCTGAAAAGAGATTCACAGGCGCGTTGAAGAGTTAGTTCGTAAACACACACGGCAGCTGCTGGTCCTACTACTCATTGAGCTCCTTGAGCTCCTTGAGCTCCATTTGGTGCAGGTAATAATCTGGCTGCTTCCAAGGTCTACAGTCTGCTGTCGAATCTGGCTCCTTGTTCTTGAAATGCCAGAAGCTAATCAACAGTATGGTCAAGTCTGGAAGGAATACTTGCAAAGAGGCGTAGAACAACCACCTTTTCAGATAGATTCTGTCCCACTGAAGTGATGCGTTCCACAAGCTGCTTCAGGTGTATTACATGATCTTCCAACTAGGTCATCTCGTCCATTTTCACTTCACAGAACTGGATGAACAAGTTGTGTAGTTCGGCATTGCCACTTTTGAGATACCGCTGCTTCAATGCTTTCCAAGCTTTCCGTGCGTCCAAGGTAGCATTCTCATCTGTGATCAGAAACTTGAGTCTGTCGGGTACTTGCATTGCCAGAAGTGTAAATGCTTGATCACATCGTGTTGGCAAAGGAGCCATCCAGCTCAATTTCAGGTCCATAGGAGAAAATTCCAGGAAACATCCAGATGCCTGCTCCGATCGTCAATCCGTCTTCACCATTGGAAAGATCAGGTGGCAAATTATCTACAGTCCAAGTTTCAGGCCGATCCAACAGTCGGATTGGGAGATATGAATTTTCAAAGTTTCAGGAGTCATGGACCGCCGATGTCTGGGTGGCCATGGGTGATGACTCCATGCCTTAGCCTGAGAAAAGAAAAAGGAAAGAGGTCTGGGGTCAAGACCTGATGGGAGAAATATCCAAAAAGGTCCTTGGTCTTAGGATTGCCTTGTCAGAGTGTGCTGACAAGCATAAAGGTACCTCTCCTTACTTTTTAGGTGAGGTGAGATCCTTGTGTACTAGCCATGGACACATGGCAATTCTCCAAGGGTTTGTGGGTGATGTGACCACTGGGAGTGTGCCATGAGAGCATTCTGTAGCTCTCTAGGTCGTGTGTGACTAGTGAGCCTGATTGTTAGGCTGATTTCCCCCCTTCTGTGAGATTGTGGACTCTATTGTGAGAGCCTTAGCCTCCATGGCTAAATGGTGTGGCTTGTGAGAAGGCTGACTTGCCAAAGCTCTAGCTCTATATGTACTCCGTCATTTTGAGTGATTCAACAACCATTCTTCAGTACAAGTGATACCCTTTCAGTCCTACATGCTCGCTACTCCAAGGCTCCCCCTCTCCTCCAGATCCAATACATCGCTGTTGCCATTGTTGTTTGGCATCGTCTGTTGCATCGGCTGCAAGCGTTTCCGTGGGTGGATCTGAGACAACCGCCCACAGTCCTTTGGCCAGAAAAATCATTGTCATGATGAAGGTGAATTCACTGTAGTTCACTCCATCAAAAGGCTGAATCTTACACTGGTCTCCACGGCCGCCTCCATTCAGGCTTGCCACGGTGACAGATCTTCTCAGATCCTTGGATAACAAGTGCAACCAGTCTTCAAGAGGTTTGTGGCACACCTGCTCTGATATTAATTGTTGAATTTAGGAATCATTGAATGCCACAAAGTCTTCTTCAAGACAGCGTCGCATAACAAGTACAGATCAACACAAGCACAATCAGCCAGATCTGCACACACTGCAATTCATATAGAACTGGATCTCTTTACTGAAATATATACAAGTCCTGGATACATCAGGTACAAATCCTCGGTACTCGAAAGGAATAAAGAAATGCTGATCAGAGTGGCAGCTTTAAATGGTCCTACCGCGGTTCACGCTTTGCCATGGCGTATACTGCGACAGTCCTGATAAGTGTGCCGCTAAGTGTGCCCCTTTGTCATTTCCGCTTGCTTGGATTATGTTCACCGTGATGGTCTTCTTCACTCCAGTTAGTACCCCCTGCTTCCTCCGATGTTCTCTATATTATACGTTCATGCTCAGCCATAGATTGTAGAATATGCTAAGGTCGTCAGCCGTTGATAATCAGGTCATCCGCTGCATTGGTTCGATCTTTATAAAACTGTCCGCCAGTCTTTTCCGCTCTGTTACTGTACTTTGTGTTCCCACTCGTCGATGTTCCACGTCAACTTCCGCAGACTTCCGTTTCTCCTCGTCGCACCACTCCGCACATAAGTGCAATACCGCAACATTTATAAGATACTGCTGACCATGATCCTATCGCAAATAGGTACAAGGCACGGCCTGGTGGAGGCATGGGACTACCCTCTCTGCCAGACCCAAGTAGGAGTAGGATAGGGTAGAGTAGGAGGCAGAGGGTCAGGGGAGAGTGTGGCGCCTCTCCCCTGGCCCTCGCCTATTTTCTCATTTTGGAACATACTATCCTCTCATGTCCATTTCCCAATACGTGTAAGTACGTATAACCACGTGTAAGTGCATGTAAGTGTGTGTAAGTGTGTGTAAGGGCATATAAGTGTGTATATGTGTGTGTAAGTGCATGTAAGTATGTGTAAATGTGTGTAAGTATGTGTAAGTGTGTGTAAGTGTGTGTAAGAGTGTGTAATTATTTGTAAGTACGTGTAAGTATGTGTAAGTACATCTAAGGGTGTGTAAGTACGTATAAGTGTGTAGAAGTGTGTGTAAGTGCGTGTAAGTGCGTGTAAGTACGTGTAAGTACATGTAAGTACTTATAAGTATGTATAAGTGCGTGTAAGTGAGTATAAGTACGTGTAAATGCGTGTAAGTATGTGTAAGTGTATGTAAGTACGTATAAGTACATGTAAGTACGTGTAAGTACGTATAAGTACATGTAAGTGTGTGTAAGCGTGTGTAAGTACATGTAAGTATGTATAATTATATATAAGTGTGTATAAGTACGTATAAGTATGTGTAAGTGCATGTAACTGCGTGTAAGTATGTGTAAGTGTGTGTAAGTGTGTGTAAGTATATGTAAGTATGTGTAGATGTGTGTAAGTACATGTAAATGCATGTAAGTGTATGTTAGTACTAAAAGTGCATGTAAGTGCGTATCAGTGCGTTCAAGTGTGTGCAAGTACGTACAAGTGTGCACAAGTGCGTGTAAGTACGTGTAAGTATGTGTAAGTGCGTGTAAGTGCGTGTAAGTGCGTGTAAGTACGTGTAAGTATGCATAAGTGCGCGAAAGTGTACGTAAGTGCGTGTAAGTACGTGTAAGTACGTGTCAGTATGTATAAGTACATGTAAGTATGTGCAAGTATGTGTAAGTGCGTTTTAGTGCATGTAAATATGTGTAAGTGTGTGTAAGTACGTGTAAGTGCGTGTAAGTGCATGTAACTGTATGTAAGTACGTGTAAGTGTGTATAAGTACATATAAGTGCATATAAGTCCGTGTAAGTGCGTGTAAGTACGTGTAAGTGCGTGTAAGTGTGTGCAAGTATGTGTAAGTGTGTATAACTACATGTAACTATATGTAAGTGCGTGTAAGTATGTGTAAGTGTGTCTACGTGTGTGTAAGTATGTATAAGTACATGTAAGTATGTGTAAGTATGTATAAGAACGTTAGATCTGGAGGAGAGAGGGAGTCTTGGAGCAGCGAGCATGTGGGACTGAAAGGGCATCACTTGTGCTGAAGAATGGTTCTTGAATCACTCAAAATGATGGAGTACATATAGAGCTAGAGCTTGGGCAAGTCAGCCGTCTCACAAGCCACACCACTTAGCCATGGAGGCTAAGGCTCACACACTAGAGTCCACAATCTTACACAAGGGAGGAAATCAGCCCAACAATCCGGCTGACCAGTCACACACGACCTAGAGAGCTAGAGAATGCTCTCATGGCACACTTCTAGTGGTCACATCACCCACAAACTCATGGAGAATCGCCATGTGTCCATGGCTAGCACACAAGGATCTCACCTCACCTAAAAAGTAAGGTGAGGTACCTTTATCCTAGTCAGCACCCTCTGACAAGGCAATCCTAAGACCAAGGACGTTTTTGGATATTTCTCCCATCAGGTCTTGACCCTGGACCTCTTGCCTTTTTCTTTTCTCAGGTTAAGGCATGGAGCCATCGCCCATGGCCACCCAGACATCGGCGGTCCATGACACTTGAAACTTCGAAAACTCATATCTCCCAATCCGACTGTTGGATCGGCCTGAAACTTGGACCGTACATAATTCGCCACCTGATCTTTCCTATGGTGAAGACGGATGGACGATCGGAGCAAGCATCTGGAAGTTTCCTGGAACTTGCTCCTGTGGACCTGAAACTGAGCCGGACGGCTCCTTTCCCAACAATCTCCCACTTTGCCGCAGTCAGAGTGGGCTGAGTCCACATGCCTTCATGCAGAACTGCTGCTTCTCACAGGTCACTGGCTTGGTACAGAAATCAGCGACCTGCCTGATGGTTGGAGTAAACTCCAGCTTGATAGCACCCTCCTGCACCATGTGCCTGATGAACTGATATGCGATGTCAATGTGCTTGGTGCGTGCATGGTGCTCAGGATTCTTGGCGAGTGTGATTGCACTCTGGTTGTCGACGCGCACAGGAACTGGAAGTGCTACACTCCCACTCATCTCCGCCATGAGACGCTGGAGCCAAACTGCTTCATTGGCTCCAAAGCAGAGAGAGACATACTCAGCTTCTGTACTCGAGGTGGCCACGACCACCTGTCGTTTGCTGCACCAGTTGATGGCACCTCCATTCATGAGAAACACATGTCCAGAGATGGACTTGCGGGTCTCAGGATTTGAAGCCCAATCTGCATCTGTGTAGCCGATGATGCTGTTGTCGTTGCGGTTGTAGGTCATGCCGACGTTGATGGTTCCAGCAAGGTAGCGGAAGATCCGCTTCACTGCCTTCTGGTGCTCAGGTCCGGGATTCGCCATGTGCTGGCTCGCAGCGCTCACAGCCTGTGCGAGGTCAGGCCTGGTTGCCAAAATCAGGTACAAAAGACTGCCGACGGCGCTCTAGTACTTCTGCCGCTCAGCTGCATCTCCTTCTCCACTGAAGGTCACGAGGTACTACCACGTCTCCAGCGGCGTGCCGATGGGTTTGGCCTCTGTTGGAAAGGGAGCCATCCGGCTCAATTTCAGGTCCACAGGAGCAAGTTCCATGAAAGTACCAGATGCCTGCTCCGATTGCCAATCCGACTTCACCATTGGAAAGATCATGTGGCAGAATGTCTACGATCCAAGTTTGAGGCCGATCCAACGGTCGGATTGGGAGATATGAACTTTCGAAGTTTCGGGGGTCATGGACCGTCGATGTGTGGGTGGGCATGGGTGATGGCTACATGCCTTAGCCTGAGAAAAGAAAAAGGCAAGAGGTCCAGGGTCAAGACCTGATGGGAGAATTATCCAAAAAGGTCGTTGGTCTTAGGATTGCCTTGTCAGGGTGTGCTGACTAGGATAAAGGTACCTCTCCTTACTTTTTAGGTGAGGTGAGATCCTTGTGTGCTAGCCATGGACACATGGCGATTCTCCATGGGTTTGTGGGTTATGTGACCACTAGGAGTGTGCCATGAGAGCATTCTCTAGCTCTCTAGGTCGTGTGTGAGTGGTCAGCCTGATTGCTAGGCTGATTTCCTCCCTTGTGTGAGATTATGGATTCTAGTGCGTGAGCCTTAGCCTCCATGACTAAGTGGTGTGGCTTGTGAGAGGGCTGACTTGCCCAAGCTCTAGCTCTATATGTACTCCATCATTTTGAGTGATTGAACAACCATTCTTCAGCACAAGTGATGCCCTTCCAATCACACATGCTCGCTGCTCCAAGGCTCCCTCTCTCCTCCANCCTTCACCAAATTTGACGATCGACCACTGGATCTTCAAGTTCAGAAGACAAGCTTTCCAACGAGCCCAAGATCGCGAAGATCCAACGGTCGGATTGAGAGTTATGCTCAAAACGAGGTCGGCCAGGGCTACACTCTTCTCTATGAGTAAGACTGTCGCCTTGTGATGACCATAACTCTCTTGTTTCTTTGTCAAATTTAAAAATTGGCACATGCGAATTGTAGTATTTTTCCTAAGATTTCCATTGGTGCAAAAATATTTGCATTCCATTGATTCGTTTGGGAGAAACGCCGTTTACAAGCTGGCTGGCCTGAGTTGGAGTAGGAGCAGAAGCATACCCTGTTTTCAAGAGGGCATATCTTTTGAAATCCCCTGTTGATGACCCTGTTTTATGGGTTGATCTGAAAGGTTTTGAGCTGAATTTTCCAGTGGTGGGCTCAGTTTTTTTAAAATTCTCAGTCTGCTGGCATCTACAGTCCATTTTCTGTCAGACAGATTTCTGGCAGAAGCAGCAGCAGAAGCAGGGGTAGCGCCGCCATCCAAGGACAGCGCTCAGCATCACCAAGGCCCAAAATGGCAGCAGCTGGCGTTGTGACAGCAGCCCAGCCTTTGGACAGGCTGGAGGGACGCGCCAACTTCACGTTTTGGAAGATCCGTACCCGCCTCGTTTTGGAGGAGAGGGGCTTGTGGGAGGTGGTGAGCGGCGACGAGCCGGCTCCAGTTCCACAGGCAAAAGGCATCACCGCAGCGCAGGTGGTGGCGGGGAAGACGCCGCAAAAGGGTGCAGCTAATGCGGGTTCTTCTGGAGCTGTACCAGCGATGTATGAGGAGTGGAAGAAGAAGGACAGGCAGGCCTATAGGTTGCTTGTCAACACCATCTCCAACCCGCATCTTCAGTACGTGAGTGACAAGGCTACTGCAAAGGACACATTGTACAAGAAGTATGAGAGCAAGGATCCTGCATTCCTCATGCTTTTGGAGGAAAAGATGATGGCGCTGAAAATGCAGGGTGGTGAAGGGATGGAGGCGTATTTGGACAGGGCCAAGGAGCTGGCGAAACAGCTGAGAGCGGCCGGCAACCCTGTGGAAGAGACGCGCTTCATCCTCCTCTTGCTGAGGGGACTCCCAACCAGCTACGACACGGTGCGAGAGACGCTGGAGTGCCAGCCAACTCTCGACCTCGACTTCATCTGCACACACCTAGTGCAGGTGGAATTGCGTCGCAATGCAGCAAAGCGCAATGGCGGCAGCAACAGTGAAGCAGCTTTCATGGCCATGGGCTCACGCAACCAGCAGCAGCAGCAGTCCGGGCAGCAGAGAGGCAAGAACAAGGGCAAGTGCCACTATTGCCAGAAAGAGGGGCACTACAAGAAAGAGTGCTTCAAGTTCAAGAGGGACCAGAAGGAGCAGCAGCAGCAGCAGCAGCAAAAGCAGCAATCTCCACAGCAACAGCAGCAGCAATCACAACAACGCCAGCAGCAGCAGCAGCAGCAAAACCAGACTGGCGTGCGCCATTTTGGCAACATGAACGTTGCCAAGGAGGTGCGCGACCGCCTCTTCATGGTAAAGTCTGACATGTCGCAGAAGGAAAAGGCGGATCTGGCATGGTACAAGGACTCGGGGTGTACCAAGAGTCTGACGCACCACAAGGAGTGGTTCACGCAGCTGCTCTCCATTCCCCCCCGTCCGATTGCTTTGGGTGATGATCGGGTGGTGTATGCTGAGGGGATTGGAATTGTGGAGATGTGGTTGGAGACCCTGTGTGGCATTGAAGTGGGAGTGTTCCATGGCGTGCTGTATGTGCCTGATGCTACGTTCAACCTTCTCTCAGTGTCCTCTCTCACAAACACAGGACTGCGCGTCGTTTTTGACGATGATTACGGCTACATCCTTGACAAGGAAACAGGAGAGGAGTTGGCCAAGTCGATGGAGGGCGACATGTACCGCTTGCTGGGGGCGACCAAGATCCCACGTGAGCAGAGTCTTGTAGCAGTGGTGCAGGCGACAGATGGCGAGATTTGGCATGCACGCTACGGCCACATCGGCATGCGCGCCTTACAGCACCTTCAAGTAAAGCAGATGGTGCGTGACCTACCTACCATCTCTAACTTTGAGCAGCAGTTATGCATTGGCTGTTTGGAGGGGAAGCAGCACCGCGAGGCGTTCTCTGGAGCAGGGGAGCGTGCAAAAGGGGTTTTGGAGCTGGTCCACACGGACTTGTGCGGACCGATGCAGACCCAGAGCTTTGGAGGCTCTAGGTATTTTCTCACCTTCATTGATGATTTCAGCCGTAACACTGCTGTGTACTTCCTTTCCTCCAAGGACCAGTGCTTTGACAGGTTCAAGGAGTTCAAGGCCATGATGGAGAACCAGACCGGCAAGAAGATCAAGGCGCTGCGCAGCGATCGCGGTGGAGAATACCTAAGCAAGGAGTTCCAGGACTACCTCGCAGCAGCTGGCATCAAGGCGCAGCGTACCGCGCCGTACTCGCCGCAGCAGAACGGCGTAGCAGAACGCGCCAACCGTACCATTGTGGAGTCGGCGCGCTCCATGCTGCACGCGGCTCGGCTGACCTATGACTTCTGGGCTGAAGCTGTGAGCACTGCGGTCTACATCAAGAACCGTAGTCCAACTAAGGCGCTGGAGCAGATGACGCGGTAGGAGGCGTGGTTCAGCAAGAAGCCGAGCGTGGGTCATCTTCGTGCGTTTGGCAGCTTGGCGCACATGCACGTGCCAAAGGAGAAGCGGCAAAAGTGGGACGCGAAGAGTGCGCAGATGCTGATGATTGGCTACGACGTGGCAAGCAAGGCGTATCGCCTCTACGAGAGGGATACAAGCCACGTAATCATCTCCAGGGATGTCGTCTTCAATGAGAGCAACGTCATCGGCACCAACATTGTGTGTGAAGAGGCAACAGAAACAGCAGCTGACGAGACAGTGGGAGCAGAAATTCTTCCTGACCCAGTTTCTCCCGATCCTTCCTCTATTGTGACAGTGGGAGAATCACTCTACTCTCCCATGTCTGATGCAGCACATACAGCAGCTTCATCGGCAGAAGCAGAGGAGGGAGATGTAGCACCACCAGGAGAAGCAGTTGTGCCAGCCACACCGCGTCAGCCACCTGCTAACGCTCCAGCTCCAGGTCGGAGGTACCCTCTTAGGGTGCGTTACAAGCCTGGTGAGCGTGGCCATTTCTGGATGCTGCAGAAACCAGAACAGATGAACGTTGCAGTTGAAGCAGATTCAGATGAGCCAACGTCATACAAGGAGGCCATGGCTGCACCGGATGCAACAGATTGGGCGCAAGCCGTACAGCAAGAGATACAGTCGCAGCTGGACAACGGCACGTGGGAGCTGACTGAGCATCCACCTGGACGTAAAGTGATCAAGTGCAAGTGGGTCTTCAAGAAGAAGCGGGGAGCAGATGGTAACCTGGAAAAGTACAAGGCGAGGCTGGTCGCCAAGGGCTACTCGCAGCAGGAGGGCATCGACTACACAGAAACTTTTGCCCCCGTTGCAAAGTTTGCCTCTGTGCGCACGCTCCTCTCTTATGCAGCAGCTGAGGACTTCGAGGTTCACCACATGGATGTCAAGACGGCATTCTTGAATGGTGACTTGGAGGAGGAGATCTACATGGAGCAGCCGGAGGGGTTCGTCATGGATGGCCAGGAGCACCTGGTCTGCAAGCTGCAGAAGTCGCTGTACGGCCTCAAGCAAGCGTCGCGTGCTTGGAACCAGAAGTTGGATGCGGCGTTGCAGTGCATGGGGTTTGAGCGCAGCGAGTGTGACTACAGCGTGTATCGCTGGCAGCATGAGCATGAGATCCTCATCATCATTGTCTATGTGGATGACATGCTCCTCCTTTC
>SZWC01007045.1:89964-102062 GCA_023375785.1 Penium margaritaceum
GGTTCGGCATGGCAGATGCAAAACCCATCGGCACGCCGCTGGAGACGCGGCAGTACCTCGTGAGCTTCAATGGAGAAGCAAATGCAGCTGAGCGACAGAAGTACCAGAGCGCCGTCGGCAGTCTCATGTACCTGATGGTGGCAACCAGGCCGGACCTCGCACAGGCTGTGAGCGCTGTGAGCCAGCACATGGCTAATCCCGGACCGGAGCACCAGAAGGCAGTGAAGCGGATCTTCCGCTACCTTGTTGGAACCATCAACATTGGCATCACCTACAACAGCAATGACAACAGCATCATCGGCTACACAGACGCAGATTGGGCTTCAAACCCTGAGGACCGCAAGTCCATCTCTGGACATGTGTTCCTCATGAATGGTGGAGCCATCAGCTGGTGCAGCAAGCGGTAGGTGGTCGTGGCCACCTCGAGTACAGAAGCTGAGTACGTATCCTCAGCTTTGGAGCCAAGGAAGCAGTTTGGCTCCAACGTCTCATGGAAGAGATGAGTGGGAGTGCAGCAGTTCCAGTTCCTGTGCGTGTCGACAACCAGAGCGCAATCGCACTCGCGAAGAATCCTGAGCACCGTGCACGCACCAAGCACCAGGCAGAGATGAGTGGGAGTGCAGCAGTTCCAGTTCTTGTGCACTTCATCAGGCACATGGTGCAGGAGGGTGCTATCAAGCTGGAGTTTACTCCAACGAGCAAGCAGGTTGCTGATTTCTGCACCAAGTCAGTGACCTGTGAGAAGCAGCAGTTCTGCATGAAGGCATGTGGACTCAGCCCACTCTGACTGCGGCAGAGTGGGAGATTGTTGGAAAGGGAGCCATCCGGCTCAATTTCAGGTCCACAGGAGCAAGTTCCAGGAAAGTACCAGATGCCTGCTCCGATCGCCAATCCGACTTCATCATTGGGAAGATCATGTGGCAAAATGTCTACGGTCCAAGTTTGAGGCCGATCCAACGGTCGGATTGGGAGATATGAATTTTCGAAGTTTCGGGGTTCATGGACCGTCGATGTGTGGGTGGGCATGGGTGATGGCTCCATGCCTTAGCCTGAGAAAAGAAAAAGGCAAGAGGTCCAGGGTCAAGACCTGATGGGAGAAATATCCAAAAAGGTCCTTGGTCTTAGGATTGCCTTGTCAGAGTGTGCTGACTAGGATAAAGGTACCTCTCCTTACTTTTTATGTGAGGTGAGATCCTTGTGTGCTAGCCATGGACACATGGCGATTCTCCATGGGTTTGTGGGTTATGTGACCAGTAGGAGTGTGCCATGAGAGCATTCCCTAGCTCTCTAGGTCGTGTGTGAGTGGTCACCCTGATTGCTAGGCTGATTTCCTCCCTTGTGTGAGATTATGGATTCTAGTGTGTGAGCCTTAGCCTCCATGGCTAAGTGGTGTCAGCCCTCTCACAAGCCTCACGGCTTGTGAGAGGGCTGACTTGCCCAAGCTCTAGCTCTATATGTACTCCATCATTTTGAGTGATTGAACAACCATTCTTCAGCACAAGTGATGCCCTTTCAGTCCCACATGCTCGCTGCTCCAAGGCTCCCTCTCTCCTCCAGATCCAACATTTGGTATCAGAGCCAAGTTCTGCCACTTTTNTCTAGTGTGTGAGCCTTAGCCTCCATGGCTAAGTGGTGTGGCTTGTGAGAGGGCTGACTTGCCCAAGCTCTAGCTCTATA
This sequence comes from Penium margaritaceum, assembly GCA_023375785.1. Taxonomy (NCBI): domain Eukaryota; kingdom Viridiplantae; phylum Streptophyta; class Zygnematophyceae; order Desmidiales; family Peniaceae; genus Penium; species Penium margaritaceum. The sequence goes on from SZWC01007045.1 coordinate 91,642, forward strand.
TGTACTCCATCATTTTGAGTGATTGAACAACCATTCTTCAGCACAAGTGATGCCCTTCCAATCACACATGCTCGCTGCTCCAAGGCTCCCTCTCTCCTCCATTTCCAACAGCCTCTGCCATGCCGAACCGCTGTAGGACGTCCTTGATGTAGCGACTCTGCTGTAGAAAGAGAGAGCGTGATTTGCGGTCACGCATGATCTGGATGCCGAGGAAGTATGACGCCTCCCCGAGATCAGACATCTGGAAGCGCTCCTGCATCACCTCCTTGAACTCCTGCAGTGCAGACATGCTGTTGGAAAGGAGGAGCATGTCATCCACATACACAATGATGATGAAGATCTCATGCTCGTGCTGCCAGTGATACAAGCTGTAGTCACACTCACTGCGCTCAAACCCCATGCACTGCAACGCCGCATCCAACTTCTGGTTCCAAGCACGCGACGCTTGCTTGAGGCCATATAGCGACTTCTACAACTTGCAAACCAGGTGCTCCTGGCCATCCATGATGAACCCATCCGGCTGCTCCATGTAGATCTCCTCCTCCAAGTCACCATTCAAGAATGCCATCTTGACATCCATGTGGTGAACCTCGAAATCCTCAGCTGCTGCATAAAAGAGGAGCGTGCGCACAGAGGCAAACTTTGCAAGAGGGGCAAAAGTTTCTGTGTAGTCGATACCCTCCTGCTGCGAGTAGCCCTTGGCGAGCAGCCTCGCCTTGTACTTTTCCATGTTACCATCTGCTCCCCGCTTCTTCTTGAACACCCACTTGCACTTGATCACCTTACGTCCAGGTGGACGCTCAGTCAGCTCCTACGTGCCGTTGTCCAGCTGCGACTGTATCTCCTGCTGCACGGCTTGCGCCCAATCTACTGCGTCCGGTGAAGTCATGGCCTCCTTGTATGACGTTGGCTCATCTGAATCTGCTGCAACTGCGACGTTCATCTGTTCTGGTTTCTGCAGCATCCAGAAATGGCCGCGCTCACCAGGCTTGTAACGCACCCTAAGAGGGTACCTGCGACCTGGTGGTGGAGCGTTAGCGGGCGGCTGGCGTAGTGCTGCTGGCACAACTGCTGCTGCTGGTGGTGCTACATCTCCCTCCTCTACTTCTGCCGATGAGGCTGCTGTATCTGCTGCATCTGACATGGGAGAATAGAGTGATTCTCCCACTGTCACAGTAGAGGAAGGATCGGGAGAGACTAGGTCAGGAAGGATTTCTGCTCCCACTATCTTGTCAGCTGCTGGTTCTGTTGCCTCTTCACAGATAATGTTGGTGCCGATGACGTTGCTCTCGTTGAAGACGACATCCCTGGAGATGATGACGTGGCCTGTATCCCTCTCGTAGAGGCGATAGGCCTTGCTTGCCACGTCGTAGCCAATCATCAGCATCTGCACACTCTTTGCGTCCCATTTCTGCCGCTTCTCCTTGGGCACGTGCATGTGTGCCAGGCTGCCAAATGCTCGGAGATGACCCACGCTCGGTTTCTTACCGAACCACGCCTCGTACGGCGTCATCTGCTCTAGCGCCTTAGTTGGACTGCGGTTCTTGATATAGACTGCAGTGCTCACGGCCTCAGCCGAGAAGTTGTAGGTCAGCCGAGCCGCGTGCAGCATGGAGCGTGCCGACTCCACAATGGTACGGTTGGCACGTTCTGCTACAACGTTCTGCTACGGCGAGTATGGCGTGGTACGCTGCACCTTGATGCCAGCTACTGCGAGGTAGTCCTGGAACTCCTTACTCAGGTACTCTCCACCGCGATCTCTGCGCAGCGCCTTGATCTTCTTGCCAGTCTGGTTCTCCACCATGGCCTTGAACTCCTTGAACCTGTCAAAGCACTGGTTCTTGGAAGGAAGGAAGTACACAGCAGTGTAACGGCTGAAATCATCAATGAAGGTCAGGAAATACCTAGAGCCTCCAAAGCTCTGGGTCTGCATCGGTCCGCACAGGTCCGTGTGGACATGCTCTAACACCTCCTTAGCACGCTCCCCTGCTCCAGAGAATGCCTCCTGGTGGTGCTTCCCCTCCAAATAGCCGATGCACAATTGCTGCTCAAAGTTAGAGATGGTAGGCAGGTCACGCACCATCTGCTTTGCTTGAAGCTGCTGCAAGGCGCACATGCCGATGTGGCTGTAGCGCGCATGTGAGATCTCATCATCTGTCGCTTGCACCACTGCTGCAAGACTCTGCTCTTGCGGGATCTTGGTCGCCCCCAGCAGGCGGTACATGTCGCCCTCATTCACCGACCTGGCCAACTCTTCTCCTGTATCCTTGTTGAGGATGTAGTCATAGTCATCATCGAAGACGACGCGCAGTCCTGTGTTTGTAAGAGAGGAGACTGAGAGGAGGTTGAATGCAGTATTAGGTATGTACAGCACGCCATGGAACACTCCCACTTCAATGCCACGCGGGGTCTCCAACCACATCTCTACAATCCCAATCCCTTCAGCATACACCACCCGATCATCACCCAAAGCGATAGGACGGGGAGGGATGGACAGTAACTGCATAAACCACTCCCTATGGTGCGTCAGACTCTTGGTACACCCAGAGTCTTTGTACCACGCCAGATCCGCCTTCTCCTTCTGTGACATGTCGGACTTCGCCATGAAGAGGCGGTCGCGCCCCTCCTTGGCCACGTTCATATTGCCAAAATGGCGCACGCCGGTCTGGTTCTGCTGCTGCTGCTGGTGCTGCTGACATTGCTGTGACTGCTGCTGTTGTTGCTGTGGAGATTGCTGCTTTTGCTGCTACTGCTGCTGCTCCTTCTGGTCCCTCTTGAACTTGAAGCACTCTTTGTTATAGTGCCCCTCTTTCTGGCAATAATGGCACTTGCCCTTCTTCTTGCCTCTCTGTTGCCCGGACTGCTGCTGCTGCTGGTTGCGCGAGCCCATCGCCATGAAAGCTGCTTCACTACTGCTGTTGCCACCATTGTGTTTTGCGGCATTGCGACGCAGTTCCACCTGCACCAGGTGTGTGCAGATGAAGTCGAGGTCGATAGTTGGCTGGCACTCCAGCGTCTCTCGCACCGTGTCGTAGCTGGTTGGGAGTCCCCTCAGCAAGAGGAGGATGAAGCGCGTCTCTTCCACAGGGTTGCCGGCCGCTCTCAGCTGCTTCGCCAGCTCCTTTGCCCTGTCCAGGTATGCCTCCATCCCTTCAATACCCTACATTTTCAGCGCCATCATATTTTCCTCAAAAACCATGAGGAATGCAGGATCCTTGCTCTCATACTTCTTGCACAACGTGTCCCACCCCTCCTTTCCAGTAGCCTTGTCACTCACGTACTGAAGATACGGTTTGGAGATGGTGTTGACAAGCAACCTGTAGGCCTGCCTGTCCTTCTTCATCCACTCCTCATACGCCGCCGCTGCAGTTATAGATGAAATTGCATCTGCTGCACCTTTCTGCGGCGTCTTCCACGCCACCACCTCAGCTGCGGTGATGCCTTTTGCCTATGGACGCGGAGCGCGCTCGTCGCCGCTCACCACCTCCCACAAGCCCCTCACCTCCAAAAGGAGGCGGGTACGGATCTTCCAAGGGCTGGGCTGTTGTTACCACGCCTGCTGCTGCCATTTTGAGCTTTGAAGATGCTCAACGCTGCCCTTGGATGGCGGCGCTACCCCTGCTTCTACTGCTGCTTCTGCCAGAAATATGTCTGATAGAAAATGGATTGTAGATGCCAGCAGACTGGGAATTTGGAAAAACTGAGCCCACCACTAGAAAATTCAGCTCAAATACTTTCAGATCGACCCATAAAACAGGGTCATCAACAGGGGATTTTGAAAGATATGCCCTCTTGAAAACAGGGTGTGCTTTTGCTCCTACTCCAACTCAGACCAGCCAGGTTGTAAACGGCGTGTCTCCCAAACGAATTGATGGAATGCAAATATTTTTGCACCAATAGAAAGCTTACAAAAAATAATACAATTCGCATGTGCCACGTTTTAAATTTGACAAAGAAACAAGAGAGTTATGGTCATCACAAGGCGACAGTCTTACTCATAGAGAAGAGTGTAGCCCTGGCCGACCTCGTTTTGAGCATAACTCTCAATCCGACCGTTGGATCTTTGCGATCTTGGGCTCGTTGGAAAGCTTGTCTCACGGCCTTGAAGATACTGTGGTGGATCGTCACATTTGATGAAGTTTTGACCCTAACCTGTCACTCTCAAAGTGACGGCCTGTGCTGGCTGAATCTGGCAGAATCTGGCTCTGATACCAAATGTTGGATCTGGAGGAGAGAGGGAGTCTTGGAGCAGCGAGCATGTGGGACTGAAATGGCATCACTTGTGCTGAAGAATGGTTATTCAATCACTCAAAATGATGGAGTACATATAGAGCTAGAGCTTGGGCAAGTCAGTCCTCTCACAAGCCACACCATTTAGCCATGGAGGCTAAGGCTAACACACTAGAGTCCACAATCTCACACAAGGGAGGAAATCAGCCCAACAATCAGGTTGACCAGTCACACACGACCTAGAGAGCTAGAGAATGCTCTCATGGCACACTCCTCGTGGTCACATCACCCACAAACTCATGGAGAATCGCCATGTGTCCATGGCTAGCACACAAGGATCTCACCTCACCTAAAAAGTAAGGTGAGGTACCTTTATCCTAGTCAGCACACTCTGACAAGGAAATCCTAAGACCAAGGACGTTTTTGGATATTTCACCCATCAGGTCTTGACCCTGGACCTCTTGCCTTTAGGTTTTCTCAGGCTAAGGCATGGAGCCATCGCCCATGCCCACCCAGACATCGGCGGTCCATGACCCTTGAAACTTTGAAAATTCATATCTCCCAATCCGACCGTTGGATTGGCCTGAAACTTGGACCGTAGATAATTTGCCACCTGATCTTTCCAATGGTGAAGACGGATGGGCGATCGGAGCAGGCATCTGGATGTTTCCTGGAACTTGCTCCTCTGAACATGAAACTGAGCCAGACGGCTCCTTTCCCAACAGTAAGTATGTGTAAGTGTGTGTACGTGTGTGTAAGTATGTATAAGTACATGTAAGGATGTGTAAGTATGTATAAGAATGTGTAACTGTGTGTAAGTGCATACAAGTATGTGTAAATGTGTGCAAGTGTGTGTTAGTGCATGTAAGTGTGTATAAGTGTGTGTAAGTGCGTGTAAGTGCATGTAAGTGTGTGTAAGTGTATGTCAGTACGTGTAAGTGCGTGTAAGTGTTCGATCTGGAGGAGAGAGGGAGCCTTGGAGCAACGAGCATGTGGGACTGAAAGGGCATGAGTTGTGGTGTAGAATTGTTGTTGAATCACTAAAAATGATGGAGTACATATAGAGCTAGAGCTTGGGCAAGTCAGCCCTCTCACAAGCCACACCACTTAGCCATGGAGGCTAAGGCTCACACCCTAGAGTCCACAATCTCACACAAGGGAGGAAATCAGCCCAACAATCAGGCTGACCAGTCACACACGACCTAGAGAGCTAGAGAATGCTCTCATGGCACACTCCTAGTGGTCACATCACCCACAAACTCATGGAGAATCGCCATGTGTCCATGGCTAGCACACAAGGATCTCACCTCACCTAAAAAGTAAGGAGAGGTACCTTTATCCTAGTCAGTACACTCTGACAATGCAATCCTAAGACCAAGGACCTTTTTGGATATTTCTCCCATCAGGTCTTGACCCTAGACCTCTTGCCTTTTTCTTTTCTCAGGCTAAGGCATGGAGCCATCGCCCATGGCCACCCAGACATTGGCGGTCCATGACCCCTGAAACTTTGAAAATTCTTATCTCCCAATCCGACCGTTGGATCGGCCTGAAACTTGGACCGTCGATAACTTGCAACCTGATCTTTCTACTCGTGAAGATGGATTGACAATCGGAGCAGGCATCTGGAAGTTTCCTGGAACTTGCTCCTGTGGACCTGAAACTGAGCCGGACGGCTCCTTTCCCAACAATCTCCCACTTTGCCGCAGTCAGAGTGGGCTGAGTCCACATGCCTTCATGCAGAACTGCTGCTTCTCACGGGTCAATGGCTTGGTGCAGAAATCAGCGATGTGCCTGCAAGTTGGAGTAAACTCCAGCTTGATAGCACCCTCGTGGACCATGTGCCTGATGAAGTCATATCCGATGTCAATGTGCTTGGTGCGTGCATGGTGCTCAGGATTCTTGGCGAGTGCGATTGCGCTCTGGTTGTCGACGCCCACAGGAACTGGAACTGCTACACTCCCACTCATCTCCGCCATGAGACGCTAGAGCCAAACTGCTTCCTTGGCTCCAAAGCTGAGAGAGACGTACTCAGCTTCCGTGCTCGAGGTGGCCACGACCACCTGTCGCTTGCTGCACCAGCTGATGGCACCTCCATTCATGAGAAACACATGTCCATATATGGACTTGCGCGTCTCAGGATTTGAAGCCCAATCTGTATCTGTGTAGCCGATGATGCCATTGTCGTTGCCGTTGTAGGTGATGCCGACGTTGATGGTTCCAGCAAGGTAGCGGAAGATCCGCTTCACTGCCTTCTGGTGCTCAGGGCCGGGATTCGCCATGTGCTGGCTCACAGTGCTCACAGCCTGTGCGAGGTCAGGCCTAGTTGCCACCATCAGGTACATAAGACTGCCGACGGCGCTCTGGTACTTCTGCCGCTCAGCTGCATCTGCTTCTCCACTGAAGCTCACGAGGTACTGCCGCGTCTCCAGCAGCGTGCCGATGGGTTTGGCCTCTGCCATGCCGAACCGCTGCAGGACGTCCTTGATGTAGCGACTCTGCTGTAGCAAGAGAGAGCCTGATTTGCGGTCACGCATGATCTGGATGCCGAGGAAGTATGACGCCCCCCCCGAGATCAGACATCTGGAAGTGCTCCCTCATGGCCTCCTTGAACTCATGTAGTGCAGACATGCTGTTGGAGAGGAGGAGCATGTCATCCACATACACAATGATGATGAGGATATCATGCTCATGCTGCCAGCTATACACGCTGTAGTCACACTCGCTGCGCTCAAACCCCATGCACTGCAACGCCGCATCCAACTTCTGGTTCCAAGCATGTGACGCTTGCTTGAGGCCATACAACAACTTCTGCAGCTTGCAAACCAGGTGCTCCTGGCCATCCATGACGAACCCGTCCGGCTGCTCCATGTAGATCTCCTCCTCCAAGTCACCATTCAAGAATGCCGTCTTGACATCCAAGTGGTGAACCTCGAAATCCTCAGCTGCTGCATAAGAGAGGAGCGTGCGCACAGAGGCAAACTTTGCAACAGGGGCAAAAGTTTCTGTGTAGTCGATGCCCTCCTGCTGCGAGTAGCCCTTGGCGACCAGCCTCGCCTTGTTCTTTTCCAGGTTACCATCTGCTCCCCGCTTCTTCTTGAACACCCACTTGCACTTGATCACCTTACGCCCAGGTGGACGCTCAGTCAGCTCCCACGTGCCGTTGTCCAGCTGCGACTGTATCTCCTGCTGCACGGCTTGCGCCCAATCTGCTGCGTCCGGTGCAGTCATGGCCTCCTTGTATGACGTTGGCTCATTTGAATCTGCTACAACTGCGACGTTCATCTGTTCTGGTTTATGCAGCATCCAGAAATGGCCGCGCTCACCAGGCTTGTAACGCACCCTAAGAGGGTACCTGCGACCTGGTGCTGGAGCGTTAGCGGGCGGCTTGCGCGGTGCTGCTGGCACAACTACTGCTGCTGGTGGTGCTACATCTTCCGCCTCTGCTTCTGCCGGTGAGGCTACTGTATCTGCTGCATCAGAAATGGGAGAGTAGAGTGATTCTCCCACTATCACAGTAGAGGAAGGATCGGCAGAGAGTGGGTCAGGAAGGATTTCTGCTCCCACTATCTCGTCAGCTGCTGGTTCTGCTGCCTCTTCACAGACAATGTTGGTGCCGATTACGTTGCTCTCGTTGAAGACGACATCCTTGGAGATGATAACGTGGCCTGTATCCCTCTCATAGAGGCGATAGGCCTTCCTTGCTACGTCGTAGCCAATCATCAGCATCTGCGTACTCTTTACGTCCCATTTATGCCGCTTCTCCTTGGGCACGTGCATGTACGCCAGGCTGCCAAATGCTCGGAGATGACCCACGCTCCGTTTCTTGCCGAACCACGCCTCGTACGGCGTCATCTGCTCCAACGCCTTAGTTGGACTGCGATTCTTGATGTAGACTGCAGTGCTCACGGCCTCAGCCCAGAAGTCGTAGGTCAGCCAAGCCGCGTGCAGCATGGAGCGCGCCGACTCCACAATGGTACGGTTGGCGCGTTCTGCTATACCGTTCTGCTGCAGCGAGTACGGCGCGGTACGCTGCGCCTTGATGCCAGCTGCTGCGACGTAGTCCTCGAACTCCTTGCTCATGTACTCTCCACCGCGATCGCTGCGCAGCGCCTTTATCTTCTTGCCAGTCTGGTTATCCACCATGGCCTTGAACTCCTTGAACCTGTCAAGGCACTGGTCCTTGGAAGGAAGGAAGTACACAGAAGTGTAACGGCTGAAATCATCAATGAAGGTCAGGAAATACCTAGAGCCTCCAAAGCTCTGGGTCTGCATCGGTCCACACAGGCTCGTGTGGACCAGCTCCAACACCTCCTTGCACGCTCCCCTACTCCAGAGAACGCCTCTCGGTGCTGCTTTCCCTCCAAACAGCCGATGCACAACTGCTGTTCAAAGTTAGAGATGGTAGGCACGTCACGCACCATCTGCTTTGCTTGAAGCTGCTGCAAGGTGCGCATGCCGATGTGGCCGTAGCGCGCATGCCAGATCTCACCATCTGTCGCCTGTACCACTGCTGCAAGACTCTGCTCACGCGGGATCTTGGTCGCCCTCAGCAGGCGGTACATGTCGCCCTCCTTCACCGACCTGGCCAACTCCTCTCTTGTATCCTTGTTGAGGATGTAGCCATAGTCATCATCGAAGACGACGCGCAGTCTTGTGTTTGTAAGAGAGGACACTGAGAGGAGGTTGAATGCAGCATTAGGTACGTACAGCATGCCATGGAACACTCCCACTTCAATGCCACGTGGGGTCTCCATCCACATCTCCACAATCCCAATCCCTTCAGCATACACCACCCGATCATCACCCAAAGCGATAGGACGGGGAGGGATGGACAGCAACTGCGTAAACCACTCCCTGTGGTGGGTCAGACTCTTGGTACACCCAGAGACTTTGTACCACGCCAGATCCGCCTTCTCCTCCTACGACATGTCAGACTTCGCCATGAAGAGGCGGTCGCGCACCTCCTTGGCAACGTTCATGTTGCCAAAATGGCGCACGCCGGTCTGGTTTTGCTGCTCCTGCTGCTGGTGCTGCTGACGTTGCTGTGACTGCTGCTGCTGTTGCTGTGGAGATTGCTGCTTTTGCTGCTGCTGCTGTTGCTCCTTCTGGTTCCTCTTGAACTTGAAGTACTCTTTCTTGTAGTGCCCCTCTTTCTGGCAATAATGGCACTTGCCCTTCTTCTTGCCTCTCTGCTGCCCGGAATGCTGCTGCTGTTGGTTGCGTGAGCCCATCGCCATGAAAGCTGCTTCACTGCTGCTGTTGCCGCCATTGCGTTTTGCGGCATTGTGATGCAGTTCCACCTGCACCAGGTGTGTGCAGATGAAGTGGAGGTCGAGAGTTGGCTGGCACTCTAGCGTCTCTTGCACCGTGTCGTAGCTGGTTGGGAGTCCCCTCAGCAAGAGGAGGATGAAGCGCGTCTCTTCAACAGGGTTGCCGGCCGCTCTCAGCTGCTTCGCCAACTCCTTTGCCCTGTCCAGGTACGCCTCCATCCCTTCACCACCCAGCATTTTCAGCGCCATCATCTTTTCCTCCAAAAGCATGAGGAATGCAGGATCCTTGCTCTCATACTTCTTGCACAACGTGTCCCACCCCTCCTTTGTAGTAGTCTTGTCACTCACGTATTGAAGATGCGGGTTGGAGATGGTGTTGACAAGCAACCTGTAGGCCTACCTGTCCTTCTTCTTCCACTCCTCATACGCCGTCGCTGCAGTTGTAGATGAACTTGCATCTGCTACACCTTTCTATGGCGTCTTCCCCGCCACCACCTCAGCTGCGGTGATGCCTTTTGCCAGTGGAGACGGAGCGCGCTCATCGCCGCTCACCACCTCCCACAAGCCCCTCTCCTCCAAAAGGAGGCGGGTTCGGATCTTCCAAAACGTTAAGTTGGCATGTTCTTCCAGCCTCTCCAAGGGCTGGACTGCTGTTACCACGCCTGCTGCTGCCATTTTGAGCTTTGGTGATGCTCAATGCTGCCCTTGGGTGGCGGCGCTACCCCTGCTTCTGCTGATGCTTCTGCCAGAAATCTGTCTGACAGAAAATGGACTGTAGATGCCAGCAGACTGGGAATTTGGAAAAACTAAGCCCACCACTAGAAAATTTGAGCTCAAAAACTTTCAGATCGACTCATAAAACAGGGTCATCAACAAGGGATTTTGAAAGATATGCCCTCTTGAAAACAGGGTATGCTTCTG
>SZWC01007045.1:102261-124004 GCA_023375785.1 Penium margaritaceum
CCTAACCCGTCACTCTCAAACTGACGGCCTGTGCTGGCTGAATCTGGCAGAATCTGGCTCTGATACCAAATGTTGGATCTGGAGGAGAGAGGGAGCCTTGGAGCAACGAGCATGTGGGACTGAAAGGGCATCAGTTGTGCTGAAGAATGGTTGTTGAATCACTCAAAATGATGGAGTACATATAGAGCTAGAGCTTGGGCAAGTCAGCCCTCTCACAAGCCACACCACTTAGCCATGGAGGCTAAGGCTCACACACTAGAGTCCACAATCTCACACAAGGGAGGAAATCAGCCCAACAATCAGGCTGACCAGTCACACACGACCTAGAGAGCTAGAGAATGCTCTCATGGCACAGTCCTAGTGGTCACATCACCCACAAACTCATGGAGAATCGCCATGTGTCCATGGCTAGCACACAAGGATCTCACCTCACCTAAAAAGTAAGGTGAGGTACCTTTATCCTAGTCAGTACACTCTGACAAGGCAATCCTAAGACCAAGGACCTCTTTGGATATTTCTTCCATCAGGTTTTGACCCTGGACCTCTTGCCTTGTTCTTTTCTCAGGCTAAGGCATGGAGCCATCGCCCATGGCCACCTAGACATCGGCGGTCCATGACCCATGCAACTTTGAAAATTCATATCTCCCAATCCGACTGTTGGATCGGCCTGAAACTTGGACCGTAGATAATTTGCCACCTGATCTTTCCAATGGTGAAGACGGATTGACGATCGGAGCAGGCATCTGGAAGTGTCCTGGAACTTGCTCCTGTGGACTTGAAACTAAGCCGGACGGCTCCTTTCCCAACAGTAAGTACGTGTAGTGGTTGACGCTGTAATCACTTACTGTGCTCAATCTCATACATAGCAATACTGTGTCCTCCTTCTAGTTCCAAGCACACGATGCCTATTTGAGACTCTACAAGGATTTATATAGCTTGCAAACCAGGTACTCTCAGTCATCCATGGCAAAACCCTCTGGCTACTTGTGTAGATCTCATCCTCCTTATTAGTATTCAGGTATGCTATCTTGACATCCATGTCGTAGATCTTGAAGTCCTCACATATCACATAGGAGAGGAGTATACATAATAAAGTAAGGTTTTCAACAAAGACAAAGGTCTAAATGTAGTTGATGCCTTCCAGCTACAAGTACCCCTTGAAAACTAGCCTTGCTTTGTACCTTGTCATGTTTTTTCTGGTCCATTCTTCTTCTTGAACACGAATATACACTTCATCACCTTATGTCAAGGTGGATACTCAATCAGCGTCCAGGTACTGTTGTCTTGCTTTGAAAATAACTCTGGTTATACTACTTGCACCCAATCTATTGCATCTGGTGCATCCATGGCTTCCTTGTAGGATAATGGCTAATGGAGTATACTAGAACTCTTATACTAATATGTTATTGTTTTTACATCATTCAGAAATGGCCGTGCTCACCAGACTTATAAGGTACCTTGAGGAGGTACCTACGACTTGGTGCTGGGATATTATGAGGCGGCTCGTGTGGTACCGCTGGGACAATAACTGCTGGTTTTGCTATATCACCTTTTTCCTTTGCTTTTACTAATGAGGCCGTTGTATGAGCTGAATCAGACATGGAAGAAGAAAGTGGTTCTCCCACTGTCATCGTAGGAGAGGACAGTGGAGAGATAGGGTGAAGGAGGGTATCCACTCCCATTACTTTATCAGCTGTTTTTTGTGCTATCCTTTCACATATGATGTTGGTCGTATGATTGTGAACCGAGGGGCATCCGGCGTGAAAGTCACACGTCGAGTCCTTAGGATAAACCTCACACCCTCAACCCCTTGGTATGTGCGCCAACACTTGAGATATACACGACCCTCTCCTAGCAGCAAGACCGCTGCTAGTGACCAAGGTTCCCACCGTACGACTCTCTCGGTGGCGTTTCCACCAAGGTGTGCTACGGAAGACTTGTAGGATCGAATGGACGTGTACAAGGTGATGCTTGGAGAACAAGAGGAATTGGGTAAGGAATGAATCCTTAGACTTGGTAGATCAGTACAAGTGATGTACAGAGTCTTTGGATAAGATCGGCATGCCTAGAATAACCCCTAGGCTTCCTTATGTACCTGTCCCCATGAGCCAGCCGAAAGCTACTTAGCACCTCGAAGTCCTCTATCAAGGTGAACTCATGCAAATAGCACGTGCATCATGTAGTACGTGCCACGAGATTTCCAACGCACCAAAGAATGCCTCAATCCATGAAGAATCTGCTCAGTTATGGCCGTTTGAGTGCTCCACGCATGACTGCCGCTAAGAGTACCGCCAACGGAGATCACGGCCGTCTGAAGTGTCCTTGCTTGCAAATGCAACTCAGCCGCCATCCCGAAGCGCCCATGGACTCCAATGAACCTTGCCTCATTGGCTAAGCATCCATCCAGAGGTGCTTTGGCTGCAGTAGGCGAGAAAGTCGCTCCGCCCTGCGTGGGATCAAACTGGTACGTCTCCTGTTTTCTGGAGGCGCACCTCCCACGTTTGCACGGCCGTATCTTTCTTGTCCTTGTACCGAATGACCCCGTTCTTGGGTCAATTTTGCATGGTTTTTCATGTAGAATATAATGGAAACATCGATACATACATCTGACATCAACATGTGGACGTAATCACCGCCTCAACCGGCGCCTCCCATAATAATGATGTTGTCATCATTAAGATGACATGATGACATCTTAATGATGACAACATCATTATTATGGGAGCACTAGAGGCACTAGACCTTACTAGCCATTTTGTAGCCAGTCATAAGCATGAGTAAACATTTTGCCTCCCACGTCTACTGCTTCTCTTTGAGCACTTGCATGTACTCCAACCTTCTGAATGCATGGATATGATCCACACATGGCTGCTTGCCAAACCATACCATATATATTGTCATCTTCTCTATCACGTTAATTGGAGTGTCATTCTTGATATAGATAATAGTGTTCATAGCTTTGACCCAAAATTTGTAAGTGAGCCGAGCCGCATGCAGCTTGAAGCGCTCTAACTGAAAAATTGTGCCATTCGTATAAGGACTTCAAATACAAGTTATTCATGAGTCGTACACTGATTCAAGATCCTTTCATGAGGTCACACTTTTGTTTAGAATTTTGTTCTCATTTTGCCTATTGAGACGACTCGAGATGTAGACTCTTGTGTTCACGTAAGCATCTTAAACATATATATTCTTGAGCTTTTTAGATTAGCATGTTCTACTATATCATTGTGTTAGGGGGAGTATGGCATGGTGCACTACGCCTTGATGCTAGCAGTTGTAGAAGTGCGTGCTCAGGTACTCCGCACCATGGTCGTTGTGTAGGACCTTGATCTTCTTGAAGGTGTGGTTGTGCACCATGGCCTTGAACTCCTTAGCAGCAAGGAAGAATACAACAATATAACTACTGAACTTATTTGTGAAGGTGATAAAAATCCTAGAGCCTCCAAAGCTCTGGGTTTGCATTGAGCCACACAAGTCTGTGTGGACCAGCTCCACAACCTCCTTCAAAGTCTTCCTTGCTTAAAAACAATGTCTTGCATTACTGCTTCCCTTATAAAAAGCTGATGTATAGCTTGTGCTCAAAGTCAGATATCGTAGGTAATTTTCTCTCCATCTATTCCATTTGAATCTATTACAAGGCATCCATGCCAATATGGCCGCAGCACATATGCTAGATCTTGCCATCTATTTCTTGTATCTCTATTACAAGTTTCTACTCTCACAAGATCTTGGTCATCCGGAACAAGCGATATATGTCACTCTCTTTCACCAACCTGGCCAACTCGTCTCCAGTATTCGTTTTGAGAGTGTCACCCTTGTTGTCATTAAAGACGACATTCAGTCCTGTATTGGTGAGAGTGGAAATAAAGAGAAGTTTGAATACAGCATCAGGTACATACAACACCTAATGGAATACTCTCACTTCAATACCACCCAGGATCTCTAACTTTATCTCCACAATCCTAATCCCCTCAACATACATGAGCCAATTTTCGTCCAAAGACATAGGTCGGGGAGGTATGGATAGCAACTACCTGAACCATTCCTTGCGTTGCGTAAGGATCTTAGTGCAGTCCGGTCCTTGTACTATCTAATGTCCACCGTCTCCACCTATGACATGTCGGATTTTTCCATGAAGAGATATTTGTGCACCTCCTTGATCATGTTCATATAGCCAAAGTGACGAGGTCCTGCCTAGTTCTATTTTTTATTATGATACTGATTTGACTCATTTTGTTCCTATTGATGTGGGTTCTAATGCCTCTACTACTGCTGCTACGTTAACTGTAGCTGTTACTCAATATCCTTCTTAAACCTGACGTACTCTTTCTTGTCTTGCCTCTTCTTTTGCCGAAAGTGGCACTTGCCTTTCTTTTTGCCTCTCTACTTCTTAGACTATTCCTAACGTTGGTTGAGTGAGGAAAAAACCAAAAAGGCTGCTTCACCATTGATGTTGCCATTGTTGGGAAAGGAGCCGACCGGCTCAGTTTCAGGTCCACAGGAGTAAGTTCCAGGAAACTTCCAGATGCCTGCTTCGATCGTTGATCCGTCTTCACCATTGCAAAGATCAGGTGGCAAATTATCTACGGACCAAGTTTCAGGCCGATCCAACGGTCAGATTGGGAGATATGAATTGTCGAAGTTTCAGGGGTCATGGACCGCCGATGTCTGGGTGGCCATGGGCGATGGCTCCATGCCTTAGCCTGAGAAAAGAAAAAGGCAAGAGGTCCAGGGTCAAGACCTGATGGGAGAAATATCCAAAAAGGTCCTTGGTCTTAGGATTGCCTTGTCAGAGTGTGCTGACTAGGATAAAGGTACCTCACCTTACTTTTTAGGTGAGGTGAGATCCTTGTGTGCTAGCCATGGACATATGGCGATTCTCCATGAGTTTGTGGGTGATGTGACCACTAGGAGTGTGCCATGAGAGCATTCTCTAGCTCTCTAGGTCGTGTGTGACTGGTCAGCCTGATTGTTGGGCTGATTTCCTCCCTTGTGTGAGATTGTGGACTTTAGTGTGTGAGCCTTAGCCTCCATGGCTAAGTGGTGTGGCTTGTGAGAGGGCTGACTTGCCCAAGCTCTAGCTCTATATGTACTCCATCATTTTGAGTGATTCAACAACCATTCTTCAGCACAACTGATACCCTTTCAGTCCCACATGCTCGTTGCTCCAAGGCTCCCTCTCTCCTCCAGATCCAATAGCCATTGTACTTTGTTGCATTGTGACGTAATTTCACCTTTAGATGAAGTCAAGGTCAAGAGTTGGATGGCACTCTAGTATCTGTTACACCATGTCATGACTTGTGGGGAGTCCCCTCAACAAGAGAATGAAGCCATGTTTCAACAGGTTTCCCGGTTGCTTTGTGTTACTTTACCAAATCTTTTGTTGTGTCTAGGTACGCCCCCATCCCTTCACCACTCCGTGTTTTCACAGCCATCAATGAGAAATGTAGTATACTTTCTCTCATACGTCTTACAAATTGTATCAAATAGTAGTCTTTTCACTCACATACTAAATATGAGAGTTAAAAAATGGATAATATGTAGCCTGTAGGCCTGTCTATCCTTTTTTTCCACTCCTCATACACCAATGACATAGTTGCTAAAGAACTTATACGAGGTGTACCCTTTTGTGATGGTTTTTCCTGACATCACCTACATTGGAGTGATACCTTTCGCCTACATGCCTAGAGCCGGCTAATTGTCGCTCACCACCGCAATCCCCTCTCTTCCACAAGGAGGTGGATACAGATCTTCTAAACGGTGAAGTTGGAAAGTGACTCCAACCTCTCAAAAGGCTGGGATTTTCTCACAAAGCTTGCTGGTGCTACTTTGAGGATTAGTGATTTTTAGCGCTTCCCTTGGATGGTGGCTCTGCCCTTGCTTCTGCTACTACTTTTATCAGAAATCTCTTTAATACAAAATGACTATAGATTCCAGAAGACTAGAAACTAGAAAATCTAAGTCCACCAGTAAAAATACTGCTCAAATCCTTTCAAATTAAGTACTACAATACGGTGATTAATGGGGAATTTTGAAAGATATGCCCTCTGAATATAGTGTTTTCTGCTTCTACTCTAGCTCAGGCGAGCCGAGTTGTAAACAACATTTCCGCCAAATAGTTTTGTAACAATTGAAGTATAGGAAAAATGCTACATTTGAAATGAGGTATATTCTACATATGAGCAAAAAACAAGACGTTTATGATCATTATAAGATAACAATATCACTTAGAGAGAAGGATATAGCCCTGGCCAACTTCATTCTCAGTAGAACTCTTAAGCAGTTTGTTAGATCTTCTTTATCTTGAGCATGTTGGAAAGCTTGTCTTGTGAACTTGCGAACAAGTGGTCAATCATAAGATTTGGTTAAGGTTTGATTCCAACTTGACATCCTCAAAGTGGGAGCCGGTGTTGGCTGAAAATGATAGAACTTTGATAACAAGTGTTGGATTCAGAGGAGAAGAGGATGTTTGAAGAGACAAGCATGTAGGACTAAAAGAACATTGGTTGTACTAAACTAGGGTGGCTATATCACTCAAAATTATGGAGCACACAAGAAGCTAGAGCTTTGGAGGCTGTCTCATCCAGGAGTGTCCATAATCTCGCATAAGAGAGGATATCACCAAAGAAATCAGGCAGAAAAATCAGATCAACCTTGAGAGCTAGAGAATATTCTCACGCCATAGTCCTCATGGTCACATCACCCAAAATCCCATGGGAAGTATCAATGGCAAGAGAGGAGGTTCGCGCCTTGCCAAAAGGTAGAGAGAAGTACTTTTTCCTAGTCACCATACTCTGACAGGATAATCCTAAGATCTAGGACCTTTTGCATATTCTCCCATCAGGCCTTCACCCTAGACCTCTTGCTGTCTTCTTTGCTCAGGTTAAGGCATCAACATTTTGGCCATGGTCACTGAGACAACAATAGTCGATGACTCTAGAAACTCAGAAAATTCATTTACCTCACTCTGACGGTTGGATCAGCCTGAAACTTGGACAATGGGCATGTTTGCACTTGATCTTTCCAATGATGGAGTGAGATTTGCATTCAGAGGGAGCATGTTGTAGTTTCTTGGAAGTTGCTCCTTTAAATAAGAAACTTAGATGGTTGAATTCCACACTTGCGTACTCTTTTTGCCGCTTCTCCTTGGGTACGTGCATGTGTGCCAAGGTGCCAAATGCATGAGAGTATTCCACGCTTGGCTTCCTATTGAACCACATCCCGCAAGGTGTCATGTGCACTTGTACCTTGGTTGGTCTCCAATTCTTCATGTAGGCAGTAGTGCTCATATTCTTGGTCCAAAATTTATAAACGAGCTGAGCTACGTGTTGCGCAGAGCATGTTGGCAAAAACGATCGTATGCTTTGTGCGCTCTACTATACCATTTTACTGTAGTGAGTATGGCACTGTACACTGTCCCTTCATGCCAAATGTTACGAGGCAGACATGGAACTCCTTAGTCAAATACCATTCATTGTGATCACTACGTAACGTCTTGATCTTCGTATCCGTGGTCCTTGGAAACAAGGAAGTAAACATAAACGTAATGTTTGAACTCATCAATGAACGTGAGGAAATACCTAGTTCCTCCAAATTTATGCATCTTATTGAGCCACATAATTTATTTGCACCAGCCCTTGCATGTTCTTTGAGACAGCCGACCTTAGGAAATTAACTAGAAAACAAGGCTGCAACAATGACGTTTGCTATCCGCTCCTAATATTTCAACTAGAAGGAGGTATTACTCAAAGTTTCTGGTTCCAAATAAAGGAATTTCTAGAAATCATTTCCTTGTAACTGTCCTTAGCATTTGGTCACCTTCACAAGCTTACTCATGAGTAATGGTCTTTGGCAAAAAAAACTTTATTAGCTTCTCAAAAATAAGAATTGTAATGAACCAAAGGCAATTGACAGGTACTTATAGTCCTATAGAAAACCTTGGAGGAGCCACATTGGGGGCAATCTAGATTACAAAATCTCTTTAACTTGGTATGCTCTGTGACCACCATTTTCAGTATGTAGTGGCTCCTTGGAGGAGCCACTTTGGAGGAAATCTGGATTGTATCATCTCCCCAATCTACATGGTACGATTTGTAATTGCTAAGTGTATTTGTAACATGAGAGGAAATGTCCCTCAAAAGCTTTATACTCCCTTTTAATCACAAAGAAAGTATTCAAGTCTAGGATTTGACACTATGATGTGTCACTCCACAGAGTAAGTTTGGAATTTCTAGGCTATAATGCGTTGTCCTAGGGAGTGTTTGTTGGCTATACACCAAAGTGATGTGCTGTAGAGGAGAATACATACCTTGTCTATCTAGATTAGACTTAGGAGACTCACTCCATGGAATCAGTGCATGCCTAGTCTATCTTGTGTATGTCCAAAATAAAGCAAAGGACAAGGGACAGAACATATCAATGATCTCTCCTTTGAACCTCTCTCTCTAGTTTCCTTGGCCTTTAGTCTTTGTCCACGATGTTAACCATATCGATCCCTTGGGTACCTCTATAGTGCAAGTCATTATCAAGAAACTTGGTCATACAATGTGCAAGCATCTTCTTGGTCTCCAAGTATTTGAGGTCCACACTGTTCTTTGTGACAAGATCATGTGAGTAATACTACCTTATGTCCATGTACTCGATACTCCATGAGATGAAATCATCGTGTGCCGTTGATATGGCACACTGGTTTTCAATACAGGTCACTATTACTTCCATTTACGGTGGTTTCATTTCTACAAGCAAAGTGTACAACCGGTGTGTTTCCTTGCATGCTTCTGACAAAGTGATGTATTGTATCTCAGTAATGGAGAAAGAGAGAGAGAGAGAGATAGAGAGAGAGAGATAGAGAGAGAGAGAGAGTCCTCTGCCACCTACTTATCCAAAAGACTATGCCACTGTTAAGGATATACACAAAGCCTAGAATAGAGTTGATCTTATCGATTCTTCCTTCCTCATTAGTGTGAGTGTAGAACCTCTTGCAGTTGAGGTATAGCGGGTAAGATCCTTCTTGGTCTTCAAAGAGAATTTGTATGTGTAGTGTCTTTGTAGGCAGGGCATGATGCACTTCATAGATTTCCAGTGCTATGGCCATGGATTGGTGAGAAAATGCTGACCTATTCCACAACATAGAATATGTCAAGGTTTGTTCCACCATGGCATATACGAGACTGCAAACAGTATACAGGTAGGGTATATTGTCCATCTCATGCTGTTCTACTTCTATATTGGGGCTAAAAAAGGAAGAGAGCCTGCATCAGATGGTCATGGGTGTGATGATGGGCATGCAATGCTTGGTGTGGTTCAACTGGATGGTACTTACTTTTTGGTTGTGATGGACGGCAATCCTGAGATAGAACTTCACAGAATTGATGTCCTTCATGCAGAACCTGTTGCTGAGATCTGAGTTCTTCTCGTTCAATAGCTTGACACAAGACAAGGAGATGATTAATTTGTACACTTATAATGTATCCAGCATTAAGCCTCACTCACTCTCCCACAGGTTGACACTAAGGTCAATCTGGCCATGCCTTAAGGATAGCTTAGTCATGAAGGCATCCATGTCATTGTACCGTATTCTTGGAGACTGTTTTAGCCCATAGAGTACTTTCATGAGTTTTTAGCCTTAAGGATAGCTTGGTCATGAAACTTCTTCTGGAGTATCCACTTTGATCCCACCTCGTGGACATTTGGGAACATGTCCTCAAGAGCTCATATTTCATTCCCGTAAGTGGATGTGAGTTTACTCTCCTTGGCCTCCTTCCATTTGGCAACTTGCAGCATGCTCCTTGCTGGTCCATTGAGTACTCTCAGAATCGTATTCTGACTATTCATTTTATATGTACTATGTTAGAATATAGCTGGTGGTGCCTCAATGCTTATCTTCTACAAACACCATTACTTGGGTGATACATTTCATCCCAGTTATTTGTTCTTCAAGGAAGAGCCATTGGCCTCACACTTAGACTTAGTGTGAGACTAAGCCATTGGATTAGCCTACATAACCAATCTTTTTACAGCCTCATCTTCCCTCTTTGCTAAAAACATCTGCCAATCCTTACGTATCCATTCACCAGATTCAAGTAATATAATGAACTCTCCTGATTTAGCAGTGTAAACAAGGTCTAACAGCTCTCTTGTACTAAGAGTCCTTTCATCAAACACGATACCTTGGCTCTTGATAAACTTCCCACTTGCTTGGTCCATGGCCTGTATGCCTTGTGTGTAGTGTCATAGCCAACCATGAAACACTTGGAGGCACGTGCATTGAACTTACCACTTCTTTCTCCTATTTGGACCTTTGCCCATGCAGTATAGCCAAAGAACCTCGGGTGTGAGGAATTTTCTTTTGTTTCCTTGATAGAGCCTCATTCAATATCTTTAGCAACTTTTCTCATTGCCTCTTGTCATCCGAGTAAAGTGCGTCTGATGGAGTGAGGTTAGTGATGTAAAAAGTAGTTCTACTAGCTTCATTCCAAAAGTGGGATGTGAGTGTGGTAATAAACAACATGTTTGGTGTCATGTAGTGGATGGTCTGGATCATCTGCTAGGAAACACCATCATTTATGGAGATGTAGGATGTGGTTATCTAGTGGATGATGCTGTATTGGTTGAAACAAGCTTCACATGCCTCATATTTACCGTTATGTGTATACAGGACCATGACCTTCTTGCTAGTCTATCAATCCACCATGAAAAAAACTACTGTAGCTTCTCCTTGACCTCTTCCTTTTCCTTGAGGAAGTAGATGTAAATTTTGTGATTCTTTTATTCGATGATGTTCACGAAATACTTACTTCCTTGATTTGAGAGAGTAAAGAATGGTCTATACATATGAAAGTGAATCAGGTCTAGGTTTACAGTCGCACATTCTCCATGACTTTCAGAGGGCTCACTATTTGCCTTGCTTTGGAGGCATTGCTAAGTAATCCTTACTTCTTGCATTGCTCTTGATCCCTGGCCTTGTATCCCTCCATTCTAGGAACCATTTCGTACAGCTACATTGCTTGTAGCATGCTGTCTGCCGCATGTCCAAAGCGCATGTGCCACAGCTGAATATCATTATCTTTGCTGAAGTCGATTGCCATGGAGATGACCGATAGTAGAATGCTAGGCTTTGGAGGCTTAGGATTTTCATACACTTTGTATCCCATTTTCGTAACTCAAAGGGCTTGGTTTGTAGCACATAAAACCCATCAGTTCTTGGATCCTTTCCAACAAGGGTCTCCTTGGCATATGAGATCTTGATCTCCTCGTTCTTTAAAATGAAACCTCCTCCTTTGTGAAGACAATCATGAGGTCATGGTCTACGATTTTGGACATGGACAAGAGGTTTACTGCAAAAGACAACACGTAAACCGGACATGGTGTATTAGTACCAACAAGATGGTATAAGCAGTAACCGTTGGCAACGGCGACCAAGGAGAGGCGGGTACACGCCTTTCTATGTATGCGTGAACATAGGATCATCTTGGAGGAGCACGTGAATACGTATGGCAAAATGGTTGTAAGCCGTATATCTTCCTCAAGTGTCAACATAAAAGACTATATGTACATGTTGACACATTGTAGGCAATCCAAGGTCGCAGAGCCATGCGCAGCTATGTGCAAGCTAGAGATGAGCATTATTACTTCAGCATTACATAACTCATCTTCTGAGCTTTCTAATGTACCAAAAATTGCATCATTGCGTGGAGGAGCAACGAAGATATGGCCGTTTCTATGAACCACAAGAATCTACAACTGGCAGTACTACTAGCAGCGGTGACGGTCGTCCGAAGCATCCTTTCTGGTTATAACACATCAGGGTACAATTTTGAAGCATCATTGGTCCTGAATCATGCTTGACTTGTTGAATCACAGGTACCCAAGGCATGCTTTCCCTCATTAGATCTTCTTAGGGTTGAGCTCTTGTTCGTGGTAATGAAAACCCGTCACCTGTATGCCCCTTGGCCGGTCCAACATTTTCCCAGCCATACCTTTCTCAATTCTTGATGAATTTTACCTCACTGTGAACAATATTACATGGTATTTATTATAGAATCCAAATCCATAGTCAGATTACACATTGAAGGACACATCAAATTGTAATCAGTTCTATTGGCACTGTCCCGCTTTCACTATGCCCTCCTTTACGGGTGAGCTGGTCTGGTTTGCTCTTGGTAGTCCCGGAGAATGATGTTGACCCCGCCAACTCTAAAGTTAATAACATCCCTCTCTCCTCAAGATCTAACAAAAAAATTGCTTTTCCAAGTGTCTGTGAGATACCGTTGCAGGTCTCCACAAGGCACTGTGCAGGTTCCAGCTTCTTTGTGAGCCCACACTCAGCTACTGTGGGTTCACTCATCACTATAGTGCCAGCACCGGTGTCGGCAATGCCGGTGACGTTCTTCCCCTGTACTTGTACGGTGACTAATGCCGCTAGCAGCTTGTCTCCGTCATCTGCCACTTCAGTCATGTTTTGTCCAAAAATGATGGTAGTATCGTCATCTGTAAGGAGGGATAGTATATCCTCCTTTGCATGAGGGCAATTGTTGAGGTATGTCTAGACTGACACCCCTGCATTTGTCTTCTTCAGGGTATCTACCAGAGAAAAGGGAATGATCACGCCGTCCTGCTTGGCATGCCCTGATCCCCTCCACGGTAAATGGAAGATCACTAGGACCTGGAGCCCGTGGTAGCAATCGGCTGGTCTCAGCCATGATTGGTCCTGTGATGGCTTCTTCTTCCTTTGGGGCAACAGCTGCTGCAGCCTTGGCTGCAGCCTCCCGCAATGTTGCTATTTTTGCAGTGGCCTCCATGAGTTTCCGTTCAGCTTCTTCCAGCTCCCTTTTTATCTCTGCTGCTTCTTGGCACTGTCTCTCTTTTACAGCAACCTTTGCTTTGGCGTGTGATACCTCGGCTACAGCCAGGATGGCTTTCTCCTTAGCTAACTATTCCTGGTGGTAGGCATCATAATCTGCCTCGATGAGTTCAGCACGTGCCACCTCATCTTCTGCTTGTGCTGCTTTGGCAGACAATCTGCCATAGAGCTTCTCCATCTTGATGCGCTTGGCACGTACTTCTGCCACCTCAAGCCTTGCGGCCTTGTGGCTTTGTGAAATGGCTTCCCGTTCAATCAGGTCAGCGGCATCCTTATAGTACATTGCTTCTTCCCAGTTGACTTCTCTGATGCGCTTGATCTGCTCCACTTGAGCGAGGTCTACGATCTCGCAAACAGTGTGGTTTGGCACTATCGGCGAGGCAGCTGTCTCTTGTTGTGCCATCGTGCGTGAAATCTGTACTCTTCGGTTGGTACACTGTCGGACGAAGTGACCTGGCCACAGTTATGACAGATTAGCTGCCCCCTCAGGTGTGGGGGGACGCCCCCCGGGGCAGGTTGCTGCGATCAAGCGGCCAACTGCAGTCGATGTTCTGCGAGCTCCTCCGAAGCTGTTCCATCTCGACTGCTTCCGTACTGGGTGCATCTTCTTCCTCCATGTCGTTAACAACCTGTACAGCTGCGACGAGTATTTGCAAATGCAGCCACCTCATACGACTAGTCAAAGGCTCTCTTCATGTCCTTGCAAAGTCCTTCACCTGTTCGGTATCTCCATAGCTGGGGATGTGGCGGACAAACCCTCTCACCCGGACGGCAAGACGATCCGCTGACTCTCTGCTACGTCTCTTGAGCGTGGTCAGGCCTCTCACTGCCTTGTCCACATCCACAGATGTACGCGTCTTGAATTATGTCTCGAAGGCCATCCAGAATGCAGCCTTTTTAAGGGTCCTCCTCCGGTAGCGCGCGCATCCTACAACAGGTACCGATACCATACCATTGAGACTCCATCGAGATGCATCCTCAACTAGTTCAGCTTCTGGTTGTCGTTTCCTTGGCCGTTGAAGACCAGTGTGAGTGCTGAGTCGGCCTCTTCTTTCCAGTTCAAGACCGCCGTGTCCTCTTCTCCATTGAAACAGTGCAATTGCACCGTACTTCCGGCCGCCATTGCTCGTGGTGCCGCAATCGATAAGACAAACCAGTTGGTGTCTCGCGACATTGTTGCACGGATCTGCTCACAGGAACCACAGGATCAATGCGCAGCGGAGTGATTGAGACCTGGTCCCCACGAGAGCTGCCTGCCCTCGAAGCCTCGGTTGTAGTACCACCGCTGGACTCGTTCCGGCGTGACCTCCTCGGTCCTTAGCGAGGCTCCAACCTCCCAAGACTTAGAGCGTCCAATGCCCAGGCAACGACGTCCACGCTCGGTGCGTCACCTGCCAACCTCGTGCTCCAACGCAGCTGCGAAACCTTCCTTAGAAAAGGCAATCAGCCAGAAGGTGACGGCCTTCGGCTCTCATACTAGACGATCTACCCCAAGAAAACTTCTGGAAGGCGACCACTTCTCCAACACAACTCTCTCCAGTTCTCCTCCCACAGCTTGAGAGCTCTTCTCCTATCATAAATTTTGGCAACTAGGAACTGAGACTAAGTCCAAGTGGACGGCAAATGGAACTCAGAATAAGTTTGTGAGCTAGCCATGGACACATGGCGATTCTCCATGCGATGGTGGGTTATGTGATCACTACGAGTATGCCATGAGAGCATTTTCTAGCTCTTTAGGTTGTGTGTGAGTGGTCACCCTGATTGCTAGGCTGATTTCCTTTCTTGTGTGAGATGATCGACTCTAGTGTGTGAGCCTCCACTTAGCCTCCATGGCTAAGTGGTGTGGCTTTTGAAAGGACTGACTTGCCCAAGCTCTAGCTCTATATGTACTCCATCATTTTACGTGATTCAACAACAATTTTTCAGTAAAACCGATGCCCTTTCAGTCCCACATGCTCGTTGCTCGAATGCTCCCTCTCTCCTCCAGTTCCAACATTTGGTATCTAAGCCAAGTTCTGCCAGTTTCAGTCAGCACAGGCCGTCACTTTGAAAGTGACAGGTTAGGGTCAAACCTTGACCATATTTGAGAATTGTCCACAATAAATTTTATTTGGCAAGACAAGCTTTCCAACGAGCCCAAGATCGTGAAGATCCAACGGTCGGATTGAGAGTTATACTCAAAACGAGGTCGGCCAGGGCTACACTCTTCTTTATGAGTACGACTGTCGCCTTGTGATGACCATAACTCTCTTGTTTCTGTGTCAAATTTAAAAAGTCGCATGTGCGAATTGTAGTGTTGTGCATGATGTTCTTCATGCACATTCTGCTACACCGTTCTACTGCGTTGAGTATGGTGCGGTATGCTGTGCCTTGATGCTAGCTGATGCGAGGTAGTCCTTGAACTCCTTCATCAGGTACTCTCCACCGCAATCGCTACACAATGCCTTGATCTTCTTGCCAGTCTAGTTCTCCACCATTGCCTTGAACTCTTTGAACCTGTCAAAGCACTGGTCCTTGGAGGAAAGGAAGTACATAATTATATAACGGCTGAAATCATCAATGACGGTGAGAAAATGCCTAGAGCCTCCAAAGCTCTGATTCTGCATTGGGCCACACAAGTCTGTGTGGACCAGCTCCAGCACCGCCTTCGCACGCTCCCTTGCTCCGGAGAACGCCTCGTGATACTGCTTCCCCTCCAAACAGCCGATGCACAACTGCTACTCAAAGTTAGAGATGGTGGGCAAGTCACGCACCATCTGCTTTGATTGAAGTTGTTGTAAGGTGCGCAAGCCGATGTAGCCATAGCGCAAATGCCAGATTTTGCCATTTGTGGCCTGCACCACTGCTGCAAGACTATGCTCGCGCGGAATCTTGGTCACCCCCAACAGGCGGTACATATCGTCTTCTTTTACCGACCCGGCCAACTCTTCTCCCGTTTCCTTGTCGAGGATGTAGCCATAGTCGTCGTCAAAGACGACTCGCAGTCCTGTGTTGGTGAGAGAGGACACTGAAAGAAGGTTGAATGCAGCATCAGGTACATACAACACGCCATGGAACACTCCTACTTCAATGCCACACGGGGTCTCCAACCACATCTCCACAATCCCAATCCCCTCAGCATATACCACCCGATCATCAACCAAAGCAATCAGACGGGAGGGAATGGAGAGCAGCTGCGTACACCACTCGTTGTGGTGCGCCAGGCTCTTGGTACACCCTGAGTCCTTGTACCATGCGAGATCCGCCTTCTACACTTGCGCTCATCAGACTTCGCCGTGAAGAGGCGGTCGCGCACCTCCTTGGCCACGTTCATGTTGCCAAAATGGCGCACGCCGGTCTGAATTTGCTGCTGCTGCTGCTGAGATAACTGTGTCTGGTACTGTTATTGCTGTGGAGATTGCTACTTTTGCTGCTGCTGCTACTGCTCCTTCTGGTCCCTCTTGAACTTGAAGCACTCTTTCTTGTAGTGCCCCTCTTCAGGCAATAGTGGCACTTGTCTTTTCTTTTGCCTCTCTGATGCCCAGACTACTGCTGCTGCTAGTTATGTGAACTTGTGGCCACAAATGCTGCTTCACTGCTACCGCTGCCATTGCGCTTTGTTGTACTACGAATCTGGACTTCATTTGCACTACGTGCAAATGAAGTGCAGGTTGAGAGTCGGCTGGCACTCCAACGTCTCTCGCACCGTGTTGTAGCTCGCTGGGAGTCCCCTCAGAAAGAGAAGGATGAAGCGCGTCTCTTCCACAGGATTGCCGGCCGCTTTCAACTGCTTTGCCAGCTCCT
Organism: Penium margaritaceum; assembly: GCA_023375785.1. Taxonomy (NCBI): domain Eukaryota; kingdom Viridiplantae; phylum Streptophyta; class Zygnematophyceae; order Desmidiales; family Peniaceae; genus Penium; species Penium margaritaceum. Next base: position 118,910 of record SZWC01007045.1, read on the forward strand.
TTGCCCTGTCCAAGTATGCCTCCATCCCTTCACCATCCTGCATTTTCAAAGCCATCTTTTCCTCCAAAAGCATGAGAAATGCAGGATCCTTACTCTCATATTTCTTCCACAACGTGTCCCAACCCTCTTTTGCAGTATCCTTGTCACTCACATACTGAAGTTACGGGTTGGAGATGGTGTTAACAAGCAGTCTGTAAGCCTGCTTGTCCTTCTTTTTCCACTCCTCAGATGCCGTTGCTGCAGTTGTAGATGAACTTGCATGTGCTGCACCTTTCCGTGGTGTCTTCCCCGTCACCACTAGAGCAATCTCGTCGCCGCTCACCACCTCCCACAAGCCCCTCTTCCGAAAGGAGGCGGGTACAGATCTTCCAAAACGTTAAGTTGGCGCGTCCTTCCAGCCTCTCCCTTGGCTGGGCAGTAGTGACCACACCTGCTGCTATCATTTTGAGCTTTGGTGATGCTCAACGCTCTCTTTGGATGGCAGCACTGCAGCTGCTACTAGAAATATGTCTGACAGAAAATGGACTATAGATGCCAATAGACTAGGAATTTGAAAAAACTGATTCCACCACTGGAACATTCAGGTCAAAACCTTTCCGATCGACCAATAAAACAGGGTCATCAACTGGGGATTTTGAAAGATATACCCTCTTGAAAACAGGGTATGCTTCTGCTCCTACTCATGCTGATGCTGCCAGCGATACACGCTGTAGTCACACTCACTGCGCTCAAACCCAATGCACTGCAGCGCCGCATCCAACTTCTGGTTCCAAGCACTTGACGCTTGCTTGAGGCCGTACAGCGACTTCTGCAGCTTGTAAACGAGGTGCTCCTGGCCATCCATGACGAACCCCTCCGGCTGCTCCATGTAGATCTCCTCCTCCAAGTCACCATTCAAGAATGCCGTCTTGACATCCATGTGGTGAACCTCAAAGTCCTCAGCTGCTGCATAAGAGAGGAGCGTACGCACAGAGGCAAACTTTGCAACAGGGGCAAAGGTTTCTGTGTAGTCAATGCCCTCCTGCTGCGAGTAGCCCTTGGCGACCAGCCTTGCCTTGTACTTTTCCAGATTGCCATCTGCTCCCCGTTTCTTCTTGAACACCCACTTGCACTTGATCACCTTGCGTCCAGGTGGACGCTCAGTCAGCTCCCACGTGCCATTGTCCAGCTGCGACTGAATCTCCTGCTGCACGGCTTGCGCCCAATCTGCTGCATCTGGTGCAGCCATGGCCTCCTTGTATGACGTTGGCTCATCTGAATCTGCTGCAACTGCGACGTTCATCTGTTCTGGTTTCTGCAGCATCCAGAAATGGCCGCGCTCACCAGGCTTGTAACGCACCCTTAGAGGGTACCTGCGACCTGGTGCTGGAGCGTTAGCGGGCGGCTGGCGCGGTGCTGCTGGCACAACTGCTGCTGCTGGTGGTGCTGCATCTCCCTCCTCTGCTTCTGCCGATGAGGCTGCTGTATCTGCTGCATCAGACATGGGAGAGTACAGTGATTCTCCCACTGTCACAGTAGAGGAAGGATCGGGAGAGACTGGGTCAGGAAGGATTTCTGCTCCCACTGCCTCGTCAGCTGCTGGTTCTGCTGCCTCTTCACAGACAATGTTGGTGCCGATGACGTTGCTCTCGTTGAAGACGACATCCCTGGAGATAATGACATGGCCTGTATCCCTCTCATAGAGGCGATAGGCCTTGCTTGCCACGTCGTAGCCAATCATCAGCATCTGCGCACTCTTTGCGTCCCATTTCTGCCGCTTCTCCTTGGGCACGTGCATGTGCGCCAGGCTGCCAAATGCTCGGAGATGACCCACGCTCGGCTTCTTGCCGAACCACGNCTTGGTGGGACTACGATTCTTGATGTAGACCGCAGTGCTCACGGCTTCGGCCCAGAAGTCGTAGGTCAGCCGCGCCGCGTGCAGCATGGAGCGCGCCGACTCAACGATGGTGCGGTTGGTGCGTTCTACTACACCGTTCTGCTGCGGCGAGTACGGCGCGTTCGCTGCGCCTTGATGCCAGCTGCTACGAGGTAGTCCTGGAACTCCTTGCTCAGGTACTCTCCACCGCGATCGCTGCGCAGTGCCTTGATCTTCTTGCCAGTCTGGTTCTCCACCATGACCTTGAACTCCTTGAACCTTTCAAAGCACTGGTCCTTGGAAGGAAGGAAGTACACAGCAGTGTAACGACTGAAATCATCAATGAAGGTCAGGAAATACCTAGAACCTCCAAAGCTCTGGGTCTGCATCGGTCCACACAGGTCCGTGTGGACCAGCTCCAACACCTCCTTCGCACGCTCCCCTGCTCCAGAGAACGCCTCCCGGTGCTGCTTCCCCTCCAAACATCCGATGCACAACTGCTGTTCAAAGTTAGAGATGGTAGGCAGGTCACGCACCATCTGCTTTGCTTGAAGCTGCTGCAAGGCGCGCATGCCAATGTGGCCGTAGCGCGCATGCCAGATCTCACCATCTGTCGCCTGCACCACTGCTGCAAGACTCTGCTCACGCGGCATCTTGGTTGCCCCCAGCAGGCGGTACATGTCGCCCTCCTTCACTGACCTGGCCAACTCCACTCCTGTAACCTTGTTGAGGATGTAGCCATAGTCATCATCGAAGACGACGCGCAGTCCTGTGTTTGTAAGAGGGGAGACTGAGAGGAGGTTGAATGCAGCATTAGGTACGTACAGCACGCCATGGAACACTCCCACTTCAATGCCACGCGAGGTCTCCAACCACATCTCCACAATCCCAATCCCTTCAGCATACACCACCCGATCATCACCCAAAGCGATAGGACGGGGAGGGATGGACAGCAACTGCGTAAACCACTCCCTGTGGTGCGTCAGACTCTTGGTACACCCAGAGTCTTTGTACCACGCCAGATCCGCCTTCTCCTCCTGCGACATGTCAGACTTCGCCATGAAGAGGCGGTCGTGCACCTCCTTGGCCACGTTCATGTTGCCAAAATGGCGCACGCTGGTCTGGTTCTGCTGCTGCTACTGCTGGTGCTGCTGACGTTGCTGTGACTGCTGCTGCTGTTGCTGTGGAGGTTGCTGCTTTTGCTACTGCTGCTGCTCCTTCTGGTCCCTCTTGAACTTGAAGCACTCTTTCTTGTAGTGCCCCTCTTTCTGGCAATAGTGGCACTTGCCCTTCTTCTTGCCTCTCTGCTGCCCGGACTGCTTCTGCTGCTGGTTGCGTGAGCCCATGGTCATGAAAGCTGCTTCACTGTTGCTGCCGCCATTGCGCTTTGCTGCATTGCGACGCAATTCCACCTGCACCAGGTGTGTGCAGATGAAGTCGAGGTCGAGAGTTGGCTTGCACTCCAGCGTCTCTCACACCGTGTCGTAGCTGGTTGGGAGTCCTCTCAGCAAGAGGAGGATGAAGCGCGTCTCTTCCACAGGGTTGCCGGCCGCTCTCAGCTGCTTCGCCAGCTCCTTGGCCCTGTCCAGATACGCCTCCATCCCTTCACCACCCTGCATTTTCAGCGCCATCATCTTTTCCTCCAAAAGCATGAGGAATGCAGGATCCTTGCTCTCATACTTCTTGCACAATGTGTCCCACCCCTCCTTTGCAGTAGCCTTGTCACTCACGTACTGAAGATGCGGGTTGGAGATGGTGTTGACAAGCAACCTATAGGCCTGCCTGTCCTTCTTCTTCCACTCCTCATACGTCGCTGGTACAGCTGCAGAAGAACCCGCATCAGCTGCACCCTTTTGCGGCGTCTTCCCCGCCACCACCTGTGCTGCGGTGATGCCTTTTGCCTGTGGAACTGGAGCCGGCTCGTCGCCGCTCACCACCTCCCACAAGCCCCTCTCCTCCAAAAGGAGGCGGGCGTGAAGTTGGCGCGTCCCTCCAGCCTCTCCAAAGGCTGGGCTGCTGTCACAACGCCAGCTGCTGCCATTTTGAGCCTTGGTGATGCTCAGCGCTGCCCTTGGATGGCGGCGCTACCCCTGCTTCTGCTGCTGCTTCTGCCAGAAATCTGTCTGACAGAAAATGGACTGTAGATGCCAGCAGACTGGGGATGTTAAAAAACTGAGCCCACCACTGGAAAATTCAGCTCAAAACCTTTCAGAGCGACCCATAAAACAGGGTCATCAACAGGGGATTTCAAAAGATATGCCCTCTTGAAAACAGGGTATGCTTCTGCTCCTACTCCAACTCAGGCCAGCCAGTTTGTAAACGGCGTTTCTCCCAAACGAATCGATGGAATGCAAATATTTTTGCACCAATGGAAAGCTTAGGAAAAATACTACAATTCTCATGTGCCACTTTTTAAATTTGACAAAGAAACGAGAGAGTTATGGTCATCACAAGGCGACAGTCTTACTCATAGAGAAGAGTGTAGCCCTGGCCGACCTCGTTTTGAGCATAACTCTCAATCCGACCGTTGGATCTTCGCGATCTTGGGCTCGTTGGAAAGCTTGGCTTCTGAACTTGAAGATCCAGTGGTCGATCGTCAAATGTGGTGAAGGTTTCACCCCAACCCGTCACTCTCAAAGTGACGGCCTGTGCTGGCTAAAAGTGGCAGAACTTGGCTCTAATACAAAATGTTGGATCTGGAGGAGAGAGGGAGCCTTGGAGCAGCGAGCATGTGTGATTGGAAGGGCATCACTTGTGCTGAAGAATGGTTGTTCGATCACTCAAAATGATGGAGTACATATAGAGCTAGAGCTTGGGCAAGTCAGCCCTCTCACAAGCCACACCACTTAGCCATGGAGGCTAAGGCTCACACACTAGAATCCATAATCTCACACAAGGGAGGAAATCAGCCTAGCAATCAGGCTGACCACTCACACACGACCTAGAGAGCTAGAGAATGCTCTCATGGCACACTCCTAGTGGTCACATAACCCACAAACCCATGGAGAATCGCCATGTGTCCATGGCTAGCACACAAGGATCTCACCTCACCTAAAAAGTAAGGAGAGGTACCTTTATCCTAGTCAGCACACTCTGACAAGGCAATCCTAAGACCAAGGACCTTTTTGGATATTTCTCCCATCAGGTCTTGACCCTGGACCTCTTGCCTTTTTCTTTTCTCAGGCTAAGGCATGGAGCCATCACCCATGCCCACCCAGACATCGACGGTCCATGACCCCC
>SZWC01007046.1:0-16134 GCA_023375785.1 Penium margaritaceum
GACCCACAACCACGCCCAGACCCACAATCTCTCTCTCTCTCTCTCTCTCTCTCTCTCTCTCTCTCTCTCTCTCTCTCTCTCTCTCTCTCTCTCTCTCTCTCTCTCTCTCTCTCTCTCTCCCCCCCCCCCCCTTGATGTCTTTCTCGTTCTTGATACCAACTGTATCCTCAATAATATTCTGAATTCGTGTACTTAATCTTTCTTTTTTTCATTAAAAAAGAGTGTTTTCTTTGTTTCTTCTCGTTTTTTCTTTGTTTCACGAGAAGAACAGTACCCACTGACCTATACGAGTCCTTATCTTTTTCAATTGCAGTATGTTTGTATTAAACGTCTTTAGTTACTGAACCCAGAAGTGGCGTCTTTTGTCATAGACATAGGCCGCGCTAGCTTAGGTCGATCTCGTCACCGAGAGGCCGTTGTCTCCGTTCAGAGAGTGACGGCCGTCATGATCTGCCGGCAGAAAGCATGATACGCTGTTGTCTCGATAATCCGTTTGTCGTCGAATGTTCCGGGCGTGTCTCATCCCGTTGCTAGGACCCCCTAGTGCGAGGCATAGTATATATGGGACAGTGCATTCGATACATATGACAGAGTGCACTTATCACACACTGAGTGTGCGAGTATGTACAGTTTCAAACCGCATGAGGTTGTGATGTTAGATATCAAGCTTGTTGATCGGTTTTTGAATAACAGCACCTTGCGAGTCGTACGAAAGATTCACTGCTAGAACAGCTGTTGTCCTTTCTGGCGAGCATCGGACATTGCAAGCGGGACAGAAAACGGGGAGCCGTTCGTTCACACACACATACAATTTCAACTCCGGTCGACAATATCAGTAACAAGTGAAGATCGGCCATCTGTATCGGTGAATCAGTCAAACATATTTAGAATTTCTTCGAACACCATCCAAAACTCTGAGTTGAGAGAAGGTGACATCTTTCACTTATATCTTGAGAATAGACACAACTATCTTTTGTATCCACATCACCGTGAAAATCGATTCGTCACTCTCCGACTTTCTATATTTCTATCAAACGAGAAATCATTGAAGAGATAATATTTTAAACAGGTCGCTGTTCGCAAAAATTTGTAACGGATCCGTGAGGTATCTGCGATTGTAGAGCCCGCAGAACGAGACCTGCAATATCGTTTCATTAGTCATATCCCAAAACTTGCAGCGAGTAGGTTTGTCGTTTGTTTTGGTTTATCTTGGATCGCAAACGTCATTGGTTTGCTCTTCTAGATGCAAGATTATTATACGCAATTCAGCCATTTCAGAATGTGGCTATCGCACACTGAGTGTGTAATAACTGCACTTTCGCACGTATTTCCAGCGCACTCGCCACATACACTAGCCCCGTACACTGGACCCATCTATAGACAACCTTGTGAGGACTGACGCGAAGAATAAGTCGTGTCGCAGCAGGCAATGACAAATGCATCGCTGAAAATGACAGTGCACAGTCGTCGGAAGTTAGACGGCCGTCACCAAAATATGCGAACCGGATTGATCGACCGGCGGGTTCACACGGACGATCCAGATAGCGGTAGAAAAACCAATTTTCGAGACTTTCTTTGGACTTTCACTACAGCGATAACACCAAACAGATTATCGAACATATCTACGTCGTAAAACTCAATAGAGCTTTCAGAAGCTACAAAACCAGATAAAACACACTTCCTGCTGCTCGAAATTATCTCAATCGGTCTTCTGATATTATTTCATTTTATATCAGGTAAAAACACAATTATTGGCCCAAAATATGAAACATACACACACATGAAAAAAAAACAAAGAGATGTAATTTAAACTCATTAAGTTCCTTTGTTAAAAACTTGGGCATCAGCCATGTAAGACAAAATCAAGGTTTTATTAAACACATGAGACAAATTAGCACACTAAGTGCGCTCTTAGTGTACTTTTGTATGGTGACTAAGCGCACTTGCCACACACACAAGCCCCACGCACTAGAGTCCCTTCTAAGAAGAGAATTTTTCTGCCAGATAAGACAAAAAAATAAGGTGCTCTTAAACACATAAGTCAAATTAGCACACTAAGTGCGCTCTTAGTGTGTGTCTATGTGGTTAATGAGCACACTAACCACATACACTAGCCCCACTCACTGGGGTCCTTCCTAAGAAGTGCATCATCTCACCATATAGGACAAAACACAAGGTGCACTTGGACATATGAGACAGATTAGCGCATTGAGTGCGCTCTTAGTGTACTTTTATATGGTGAGTGAGCGCACTGGCCACATACACTAACCCCACGCACTAGGGTCCTTCCTAAGAAGAAACTCTTCATGCCAGATAAGACAAAAGTACACTCTTCTCACACACTATGGAAAGAGTGTAAGGATTAGTGTAAGCTACTCACTTATAATAGAGCACACTCTAGGTACACACTAAAAAACCAGTGTGTGAAATGGCCCCGATTAACCATACCTCTCAGTCTAAGCGCGTACAGTACACCAGTCAGCCAGATCACCTTGCCTGGCGCCTGAAGTGCCACAGTGCCCACACCATCCACGTCAAGCACTTCCCCACACCCAGTTCTCATACCCTCAACATCAGACAGTGCATATAACTAAGCAAAAATCTGGCGATGTGGTGACATGTGATGCAACGCTGCGGTGTCATACAACCATTCATGCATGGAAAGGGTGTGTGATGTGGTGACGTGAGTGTGACCAAGCCGTTGACCTGGCGGCTGCAGTGTCACGGTGGACTACGGGGAATGCAGCTCGATGGGTGTCATCCAGCTGATGGATGGTGCTGTCGAAGGCTGCTCCACCTCAGCCATTGATGCGTAGATGCACTGTGCCTAGGCCAGCATGGGGAAAGGGGCTGCCAAACTTGGCGACACGTAGTATGGTCCCCGGTACATTGGCAGGGGCCCCTGCTCCACGGGATACGGCGCCTGCTGCTGCATCATAGGTGGACCAAAGTTCTGTGCACCGAAAGGAGCGGGTGCACGTGGTCCACCTGTGAAGGCTGGTGCATGCAGCTGCTGGCTAACTATGGACATGGTGTCGACAGCTGGGAGTGCTACTGATGTGAAGAAGGCTTCATGATCCACAACAGTTCGGGACACGCGCACCATTAGTGGGCCTGTTAGCTGTATTAGTTACAAAAGTGCCCCCCTGCACCCTCACCACGACCTCGCTCTCCACCTGTCCTAGTGGCGCAACCCCCTCCACCCCCTCCTCCGTCTCGTCCTCCCACATGTCCTGATCCGGACAGAGTACAGGATGTTTCCTGATGCACAAAGGTGCCGGCTATCGGTGTGTCTGTCTCTCGTGACTTTCCACCAGTATGTCCTCACAATGACGGAGCTCCTTAAACATCTCCACCAGATCTGTGCTCTTGATGTCGGTGATGCATAGGCTCCATAACAAGTTGCGAACAAAGTCTCTATAAGGCTCTCTTTGGTGGAGGAGGACCGAGTCCAGCCACTCCACCACGGAGTAGGGAGCGCCAATGCCCAGTATCTGATGGCGGATATCCATGGCTGTGTCCCAGTAGTCTGCTATCAGCGCCCCCGGCTTGGGGTACAGTCCACGCAGTCTGTCGCGGAGAGTGATGACCAGAGCCATTCTCCGTTCTTTTTGGTGGGTAGCAAGGTGCTTCTGTGCCTCGTGAGGATGGGGAGCACTGCTACTTGAGTCCGTGAGATCTTCCCCTTTCCTGCCAAAGCGGAGATGACATATTGTACATGCCTACTCGTCGGGAAGTACACAAACGAGGGCATTGAAGGCATACAAAAGGACGGGCTCCTCAGCATCATCATCAGGTGGAGAGAGGCATAGTTGTTCCAAGACATGTTCCGCCACCCACGGTAGAAAGATGTCCTTCCATGCGAGGAAGTCACGTGTGTCTAGCGGCGGTGGCATCAGGTCCTTCTGGGACATCACCTTGGATAGTTCGTCCCAGGTGATGGTGCTTGTCATAGCGGCGGGTTGGCTCGCCGGTTGGCTACCGCCAGGAATGGGGTTTCCAAAATTTCCGCCCGGCACTGACCATGCAGTGCCCATTTTGAGGGCATGCAAGCTTCTCTGCTGACGCCACTAGTACTGCTGCTACTGCTACTATTGCTACTACTACTGCTATGAGGGTCCTCTCTTAGGTCTTTCCCCTCTGCCTTTGAGGTAGGAGGGGTGGTATGCCAGGCGCTGCCGCACAACCCATATATTGTGGCTCCTCTACCATGCCGGGGCTCTCTTGGTACTGCGCCGTGCCTCCCTTGTGCTCCTCGACCCCGTTGCTTTCTTTCCCCTCCACGGACATGATCTTGGATTTGGTGCCTCGGCGGACCATGTCCCCTATAGGTCACTGCACGTGCCTCTTTGGCTGCGCCCAGGCCCTACGCGTGCCTGGCAACCCTGCGTGCTTGTGCCGGCAACAATGGCCGGCTTCAGTGGCCCTTTGGGCTGCCGCGGACTTCCGGCACCAGTTTAGAGGCCGATACCTAAAAATTCTGATCGCACCAGCTAGAGATCTCCAAGGCCTAGGATCATTGCTCTGATATCATGAGAATAGTGTTGTGGTTCCTGGTTCACTTTTTGTCAATGTGGCTAAGGTTAGGGCCTAATCCATGGCAGCCATAGGTCACGCAAGTCAACAAGGATGTCGATGGAGAGAATTCTTATGGGTGAGACTTGCTAGTTGAGCTCACCCAGCGGCCGGAAAGCAAAGTTTGCCAGCGCTCTCGCAGGTTCGAGGGAAAAAGCCTCTTGAGGGAAAAAAACATGCAACCAAGGCTATTCCGAGTTTAGGACATAGACTGTGTCAGTTCCAACGACCACGTTTAGTATGCTGGGACTAATCTAGGTTCAGTGTCCACCACAGCACAATCAAATGCGGTCCAGACTAGATGAAGGAGAAACAACCAAGAGGACTGCGTCTAGCTCCGAGATGGAGGTGAGTCTATGCTTCCTGGAGTGAGTTACGGTGGGAAACGGGCATCACTGGCCCAAAGGTGGTACATGCACACACTGTGCGCTGCCTCCACTCTCTATGCCAGCATTCCCTGCACACTCATGGCCATTATGGATGCATACATATGTAGAGGAGGATTAACAATAGTGGCCAAGTACATCAGAGAGCCAATGAGGCTTACGTACAGGGTTACGTCCACTGTCTCCCTCGGCTAGCTGGATCATCCACTTTCAAAGCATCCTGCCTTTCAAATGTGATGGGGGTGGAGGCTCTAGGAACTACACCAAGGAGGAAAGTAAACCACTCCCCCACAATGCGGGCATGACGTGCCTGGTGCAATAGGAGTGTGTGCATCCGGCAATAAGGTACAACTGCCATATCGAGAAATCTGGGGCCAAGGTCCTTTATCTTTTAGGTAGCCTGAGGGACTGCCTTGGCCTCCTTCGCGACCTCCATCAAAGGAGAAATATTGAGGTTATCATCTTCATACACCAAGATGGCGGTGAAGCTGTCAGCTATACGCTTGAGAAAGACGGACATGTCGGCGTCACTCTGCACATACGCGGCACATGTCAATGTGCCAGTGATCTCATGATTCCACCATCGGGACGACTACTTCAAGCTATACAAGGCCTTATGTAAGCGCTAAAACTTGTCATCCACATCAAACCCTGGTCGTTGGACCATGTAGATATCTTCCTCTAGACTACCACGAAGGAACACGTTGTTCACATCCATGTGGTGCAGCTCCTAGTCATGGTGAGTAATGATCCCAAACAGAGTGCAAGCGGTGGTCATGCAGCCAATGGGTGTGAATGTATCAGTGAAATCCACATCCTTAACTTGTGAGAATCCCTTGGCTGTCAAGCGAGCCTTGTGGCAATCCGGTATGCCATTAGGCTTCACCCACTTTCAAAAGACTCATTGGGCCTGTACACTCATTTGCCTAGGCGGAAGGTCAACAAGCTCATAGACACAGTGCTCACGGATGACTCGGTGCTCATCCTCACATGTTGCATGCAACAACTCTGCATCCTGAGTCGAGAGTGCCTCCTTCAACATGCCTGGATGAGACGCAGTCAAGGAGGAGCTTTTGGTGGCTACGACAGATGCCTTCAAACTCAGCCCGACAACGCCTATGTCTGTTACAACATTGCAAGCGGCCGAGAACTCCCGAGAGGCCAACTTGTGACCGACAGGACACGCTCGATACACTTCAATGTAGTGTTCCTGGACACTCAGGCCAAGGGCTTTTATGCCAGGCTCGCCACTTTGAACACTACGAGTCAGTTGTCTAGGCACTAAGTCAGCACTTTGCCGAGTCCTGGAGGCCACTTGTCCAAGATGACCACCGGGCTCGCAGGAGTAGCCCGATACTGAGGTGCTCACCTTGGAATGTAGACCAGGCTCTTAGGCCATAAAAACAAGGGCTATGGACTTGCAGGGAAGGGAAGAGGGTGCAAAAGAAACAAGGAGAGGTACTGGCTTGCACGTAAGATAAGCTAGTGTAAGAGAAGAGTGTGTGTGACTGGGGATGCTATCACTGTCACGGGATGAGGTGTACCAAGAAGGAACTCACACTTCGATGTGATCAGGTGTGTTAGAGGGGACTAGCGCTGCCATGGGAGCACATGTGCTAGAGGGGACTAACAGTTGCACGGGATCAGGTGTGGTAGAGCGCATTGACACTGGCATGGGATTAGGTATGCCGGAGGGGGCCAATGAGACTACTGGAACCACAGTCAAGATGACTGAATCGTCATTAGCCAGAGACCGGACTATAGTTGAGGAGACCCGGATGGACCCATCTGCAAAACGAGTCTCTCGCATCCATAGGGAAGCCACATAGGTGGGAACGTGGTTAGCGGCCAATGAGAGAATGATAGATATGTCGCGGTAGGTCAGATTCTTAAAGAAGAGAGCTTCTCAAGACTTGACAATGCAATAAAGAGCAGGGTCCAAAAAGCGTCAAACCTTGAACTCCGAGGAGATGACAAGGAAGACACACATGTGATCCTGAGGTGAGACCTTGTACTCCTGTTTTTCCTTGCTATACCAGACACAAACGAGGGACCCCCAAAGATGAGCAAGATGGAGATAAGCTTGATGGCCAAACCATAGCTCATACGGCGTGACATATTCCGGAAGAGGACCATGCAAGAGGCAATTCCAAAATCATGTCATGTAGGACAAGCCCTCAAATGCAAAATATTATAGAAGACTGCACTGAGACCACGTGGTGCAGACCACATCCTCCATTCTCAAGTTCCAACACTCAGACACACCATTCTGCTGTGGAGTAGCGGGAGTGGATAGCTGGTGAAAGACACCGTGATCACCAAAGGAGGCATAGATCTTGCCTTAGACTCCGCCACCACGATCCGAGCGGAACATGTGAAGGGTGTGAAGAGACTGGCACTAAGCCATCACCAGCCACAAGTGGACCGTTAGGGAAGCATCACTCTTGTGGTGGGGGGTGTACAACCATCTTATCCGGGTGAAATCATCAATAAGGATGAGAACATATGGACCCTGATCTCAGAGGGAATCGACTGAGAGAGGATAGAGGAGGTCCGAGGGGACCAACACTAGAGGACACAATGCCTAGGAAGTAGAGTCAGGGTAAGAGTAGCAATGCATGTTATCCTGGGTACAAGAAATGAAATACTTCTTGGGCAGCTCTCAACGCAAGTCACGCCAAGACCGAGAGCTAGCTGCATTTTAATGAGCTTGGACATAGTGTCTGAGCTCACATGGCAGATGCGGTGATACAGCAAGCACTGGTGCTCCGAGGAAAGAACACCAATTACAAACACACACGTTGAAGAGGGAATAAGAGAAGAACATGAAGTGCAACAAGACCCTTGATACAGGTTCTTAACAAGGGAGGCACAAATAACAATGGTACAAGTGTCTAAAGTAGTCACTATGGCAGATTCAACAAAGTGCTCAAATGTGAGGCCCATCCTGTTCGTGCATGCACCAGCATGCACGAACAGGGAGCAGGCTAAGCTCAAGACCAGGAGAAAAAGAGCACATTGGAAATGTACAGGGAGTCAGACGGACCATCAAACCGCAAAACCCCAACTCCTTTGACAGGCAACGATTGGCTCGGGGATGCTGATCAAACGGAGCGTACGAATGCAACGATTGACCGGAGATGGTGATCACAACAACAAGTTATTTGATGGGTGGTACCGGAGCTAATAATCCAGGTGCCACTCGGCTCAAGACCAGTCGTTGACACTAGACAACGTCACAGAACACTCTGCATCTGTTGGACTTCAAGCAAAGGACTCAGGACAATGACGAACAACACAGACTTGTGACTCATGAAGCCATTCAGTACCATTAGGTCCATCATCAACACAAGGTGACTGAGCTCCTCCACAAGCATCATCACGCACAATAGACAAAGAAACATAAGTTTTCTAGGGACCAATCAGCTATAAAACATACTTGCACCTTCCTAGGTACGAAGCACTAGCAACTAATGAAGCTCCGCAATCGTGCGACCACGAGGTTCCATATCGCCACAGCTACCTGGTGAAATGACTACATCTACTACAGTCACGGGCGTGACGCGACCCGTCCGTGTGTCACTGGAGGACATCCGCTATGCATGCATTGCTTGGAGGTCGCGGAAGATCTAAGGTCAATCAAGGGAAAGCACACAACCTTCGTACCGATGAGCGCTTTCATAGTTATGACAGTGGACAGAATTTCCACTACCACAGCTCGTCAGCTGCTACTACTACTGTTCTGAGACTAGCGAATCAGGACAGAGGCGTATGAGGGGTCGTGGTCACTGCTGCAACAAGTGGACTCTGCTCATGGGCGATAACAATCTCATGAGCCTAAGTCACCCGAAGAAAGTAGTGATGAGCCTAATGTAGCAGCTCCAACAACTCAGAGAGGGTCGCACGGTCGAAGCCCATAAAGAGCTTCACATGGTCCGAGTACATCCCCATCATGATGGTGACAAGTGTCCATAGCCGCGTCCCATCTCTAGTCCTAAGACGCGTGTAAAGGTGCATGGCATGCCTCCATTGGGGTCAAGCCGCCCTCATGACAAGGGCCTCCGCGGTGAATAGTGTCAGGGCGAGCTCCTAACCGTGGCACGGGTCCCCTCCAGTCCAGGTCCCGACCTCACCCAGAAAGGGACTGCAGTCAACCAAAGTCTCCCACAACATGGCATAGAGTAGATTGCACATTACTCTTGCTTCTTTCTGGACCTGGTGAGTGACGCTGGTTTGGTACTAGCTCGGGTAGTAGGGCCAGACTCCCTCACAGGCACCCCACACCTGAAATAGGGTCTCCCAGTAATCGTAGTCCTCATCTCTATCATTATAGGATGGAGGTGTCTCAAGTCCCTCGGTCGCGGCTCCGTGGAGAGGGCGATCTCAGGTTTGGGAGATGGTGGACGAGGTACAGGGATACCACTTGTGAAAGAAACGCCACCAAAGGCAAACGCTGCTGATCAACGTGCCTGATCGCAACGGCATGAAGATGGCGGGTGAGAGGCTGTGACCCTAGACGTAGCTTACAAATGCAATCATCAAAGACGCAAATCTCGTCCTCACATATGTCATACTCTATCTCTTCTGATGAGGGTGCTTCGGCCGTGGTGCTATACTGGAGGTAGATTGTTGAACGAGTGGTGCAGCTAAAGCAAGTCCTGGTGTCTGCTATGAGGCCCTAAATGTCCCCTCCCTAACTCCATGATGTCCTCCGATGCATCCATCTGACACTGCTACTGGCGGCACATCTTCTCCAACATCCGACGAAGCTCGTCGATCATGAGTGATTGGGACCGTGGACTCATTATGCCCGAAGAGGAGGAAGAGGAGGTGTCTCCTAGCCACTTGCCCTTGTCAAGGACTGGGGTCATTGGTGCTGCTCAGTACAGGACCAAACGTCAGTGTTGTAAAGATGAACAATTGTTTTCTTTCCCCAAGAAGATGAAACAATGGCAAAATTTGATGTTTTAGCCAATAAATTGGAGGTGTTGGTGATGAATTCATCACCTACAATGATGTTGTCAGCATGAAGGTTGTCCAAATGAAGTGAAAATTGGAGTGAGTATGCGCCACAGGCTTCTAAATGCAATGGTCGTTGGTTTGTGTAAAAAAAGCCTTCAAGAAATTAAGAAACATCATGTTTTTCTTCTCAGCCCAAAACCCAAAAAACAAATCTAGATTTGATAGTTTTTTTTGTTTGATGTACCCTATAGGACACCAAATGAGGCGGGAGTGGACACGGTGGACATGTTATTGCAAGAGCTTTCTAACAAAATGATGCTCATATGGGTCAATTGCGCTGACTCACATCCGGGGGGTGGTATGTGTGACATGAATGAAGCTTTGGGGAAGTTTCATGGATGGCTTAGCAATACCACATGCCCCAATTGCTGTTGGAGAGGGTTGGATAACCCTTTGCTGCCCTGTGGTGGTGGCACCGTGATGCGGTTGCTAGGGCATCTCCGCTGCCGCAATATGTTGTGGCGAGTCATTTTTGCTTGGTGAGTCTTGCAAGGACTATGGCTCAAGATATGACTCTGCAGTAGCAGTGAGAGCGAGGGATGCCTTGCCGCTTTGATATCATGAGAAACTGCTAGGAAGCTTCCTAGCCATGCCGCCGATGACATGGCGACGCTGTCTAGTCAGCTCATGCACTAGTACGCAAGCAAGTGCATGGAACAACAAGGGGTAGGCTAAGGAGGCATGCAAAGTCTCATAAGCTCCCAACTTTGTAATGTAGAGAGATATGACAACTGACAAACACACACCTCTAGTACCCGCTACGGCGCACGGCGAGTTACGCACGTGGCAGTGTCCATTTGTCCCCAAACCAGTCCAAACCCATTGTTAGGGCCATAACACTGTGCAAAATAATCCAAATGCAAGAGTGTCTGAACCTCTAGATGAAAAATCTTGAGCCGAACACTACAACTACTAACATGCACAAGTCCTGCATCAATCCGTGGACACGATATGAGAAGTACGCATATAGGGTTCAAGAGCTAATCCACCA
Source organism: Penium margaritaceum (assembly GCA_023375785.1). NCBI lineage: Eukaryota > Viridiplantae > Streptophyta > Zygnematophyceae > Desmidiales > Peniaceae > Penium > Penium margaritaceum. The sequence continues at coordinate 10,975 of SZWC01007046.1, forward strand.
AGAAAACTCTAGTGGCTGGAAACAAACTGTTGAGCACACAAGAAAGCAGCCAGGACGCTGTGACACCTGTCTTGTAGCTGCTGGTGGGTGCAGCCATTATCCGACGGTGCTCTAGCGTCAGCTCGATCAACATCAGGGATCTTCACAAGCATGGACACGGTCAATTGGTCATAGTAAGCTACACAGACAAACATGAACAATTCAGGTCACCACACAAAGTTCCCTATGGAAGAAGCTAGTGGCACTTTGAACCTTGCACCATACTGCAATAGTAATGCCTCTTAAATTCACTCATTTCAAAAAACTCAACCAAGTGATAAATGCATTCGGATAATCCTTTTAGCCTTGGATTTTCGGACCTGTTTTGTGCCAAGGCCATGTTATTTTTTTGGTTTTTTTTTGTTGGTTTGCTTTTGGCTTTTTCGTTGCCGTTCACATCATCGGCCTCTTCCCATGTTTTCGGTAGTCTTGAAAGTTCAAATGTTGTTAGCGACGTTGCACGTCACAACTCGTCTTTGGTTTTACAATTAGCATCGCAGCTTCCTTCGTCTTGAGCTCCGCATCTCGCTTCAAAGCTCACTGTGTGACTTGTGCGCATGGAGTATGTGAAGGACTGCGCGCGGAATGTGAAATAGAGTTCAGAGATATAGGATTTATGTTAGGGTTCGATTCACATATACCCAGTTTTCGAAACTATATAGCTGATATGCCAATGTCGCACACAAAACAATGCATATGACAATGTCACACAAAACATAATGCATATGACAATGTCGCAAAAGCAATAACGCATATGACAATGCAGTACATAAAACGCATATGCCAACGTTACACAAAAAATACCTTAGGAACCCAGAAACGCTAAAAAAGTCATGTTCCTGCCACATACCATGTAGCATTCATGCATGACATGATTTTTGTCAATCACTATGTCTCAGACGAATGCACCATTGCACTTTTCTCCATGTCAGGTCCAAAACACATGCTGTGATCCAGCATGAAGAAAGGGGTGGGCGGCAGGTTGATTTTGTTACGAAGGCTGGGCGGATGGTTGCTTTTGTAACGCATGGTGGGCGGATGGTTACTTTTCTTCCAAACCATGGGTAGATCGTTACTTTTCTTTCGAACGACGGGCGGATGAGAGTCACACTTTGTGTTTTATGGGTATCTGAGCTATTTCACCCTTGATGTTATCTTCAGAGTGATTCGCCTTTGCTTTGCTCATGGCTGACGCTTGACCTCGGGCATCAAGCGTCCGCCACGTGCTAAACATACCAATCAAGAGAATAGTCACGATAACATCATGCGAACCCAGGTCACATCTGAGGAGAGTGAAATTGCTGCTTAGAGAGACTTGCTCCAAAGATCTCCAGTCTTGTGAGTTAAATCTCCAAGGCCATCCATGTCATTCAGCCCCATGTACATGAGTGCGTATGCATGTAGGGCAAGATAAGAGGGAGTTTCAGATGTGTAGGGCCAATGACTGAGCACAAACATTGGCACAGAAACGCTGTGGTTGTGCTGGGACCAAAGAGTGTGTCATTGATCACACTGCATGCAGCAGATGCACAAAGCACCGCATGAGACTGTGAAAAGTGCGCTTTGTCGCCTCATGTGAGCTTTGGTGCCACAGCCATGTGGGGAAAAGGTGGAAGGCACAATGAACTACCGAAAAGCAACGAGGTAGCAGGCCCCTCAGACAGCCGTGTGGCACCCAGTTATTCTCGCACAGATATAGAGAGCGTGTATTTGCAAGTCTTCTCTTCCTGAAAACATTCTCTGAGTTGCAACGGAATGCTTCTGTTGGTCACTACAAGTATGTAAAGAAACGCCAGATGAGGAAGTTCCGCTTAGTCTGTGAACAAAGGCCAGACCAGAGGAGTGGGTTCCGCTCACGGGAAGGTCTCCACTGAAGCTCTTGCATAAAGCTTAAGCAAGCACTTTCACGGCCCCTCGTCAAGATCGCTGGTGGTGATGCGGCGGCGGTGGGCAGCTTTGATGAACTCCATCACCATGTCAGGATCCACAGAGGCAGCTGCGGCCCTTTGACCTCGTCCTGACCCTGCTCCTTGTGCAGCCCCTCGGTTGCCGACAGCGCCAGCTGGCGGAGGGGCAGCATTATGGTCAGGCTGGAAAGTTACAGGGCTTTGTGCCGCACGCGTTGCTGCTGCGACAGCTGCTGCTCTTGCTCCTGCTGCGACAGCAGCGGCAGCAGCCGGAGAGGGAGTGGAGGCCGTGGTTGATTGTGCACCGTGTGCGCTTCTGCTGCCGGACGGTGCTGTGCTGCGCCCGTTTGCATCTGAAGCATGGGGACCACCGTCCACGCTTGCCTGCACAAAAAAAAAATGGAATGGATTGGATATGCAAACCACCGCTCAAATGAGCTTCCAGAGCTCGAATGGATCCTTCATTCCAAACGACCGCTCACTTTCGCCCCAACGGACATAGGTCAACAGGAAATTGGTTGGAAACAGACAGGCCCCATTGGTGCAATTTGTCTTGCTGGGCATTCCAAAAAAGTCCAAACGTTGCAGTCTGGCGTGCAGCCAACGTGTGGCTGCACCGGCGGACGATTGGGGCCCTTGATGTGCTGCTCCAATGTGCTGCTCCACAAACAAACAAGGAGCTGACTGTGCCATGAGAAGGGCACGCAAGGTTGTATCCGACCGACGCAGAACTGCACCATCCAAACGTTGCAGTCTGGCGTCGGACTCCGTCACTTTGCATCGTGGCTGTGTGACCTCCGCAGTCACACACATAAAAGATGTTTGCGCATGCAGCACACTCACCTGCATGCGTCGAAATAGTGAGGCACAACCATTACAGGTGAGAGGCAGGCGGCCGGGCAGGCGGTCGTTTCAGACGGCCAATCAGGCAGACGTCTGGGGCAGACGTGCAGGAAAGGGTCAAGTTGTTGGATTGCCGCGAACGCAGTGAAAGGGTCAAGTTTATGTGAGCAGGCTGACCCTTGCCACGAACCCTAAACAAACGGGACGAAAGGTATTCACACAAACGAGAAGCGTCCAGTACAGGATGCTGTTTGGTCTAACAGCCTTGCAGAAAAAAAATACACAGCTGACAGCAAGAGCTGTCATCCATTGTTTTAGGAACCTCCACTTCTGCACCTGCCACGACGGCAAGGCCGCCGAGCGCGATCCACATGCCAGGGTAAATTTTTCTTAGACGTTTTGAAAAACGTCTAAGAAAAATTTACCCTACAAGGCCGCCGAGCGCGATCCACATGCCTGCCACGGTGCGTTGGCGGCAGAGCCACCACCGCACATTCCATTTGGTAGGCAGGATTCGTCTGGGCCGACTTGCCATAATGCGCTGACCCTACCGTGCCTTCATGTGTTTCTCGATTGCGTCTGCCGCTCGATTCATGCTTGCGGGTTGCCACTGGAGTCGGACGGCCCACGCCCGCCCCCCCCCTCCCATGACTTCACCCTCCGACCACGTCCACGTCACCGCCAGCACTCACACACCCACGCTCACACCCGCACACGCAGCCACGCGCATCTCCGCCCGCACCGGTATCCACACTCAGAACCGAAAGAGCACCCATGCCTACACCATGCTCACGCCCAGGCTCATGTACGCGTCTGCACATAAGCATGCCACGCCGCCCAGTGCAATAAGCACGTTGAGTGCAATAAGCACGTTGAGTGCTTATTGCACATGAGTGCCACACTCGAACGTGCCATCGCGCACTGCACGGTGGGCCATGCAGCGCGATGCCACATCAGCATTCCACACGCTTTGGCCGTCTCACTCTCACTCTCATGCCTAAAAGTGTGCCACAAACTGGACTTTGAACCAGATTCAGAAGTCGGACGCATCAAGACGCGTGTCACAAACAGCAGAATGCTAATGTGGATGTTACGCAAGTGGGTTACTGCGGGCCCTCGATAGTTAAAAGCAACGTTGAAGTGAAACCATTTCCAAGAATAATGGGTGCTGTTGCCGCACATTGCTGCATTGAGCGCAGTGTGCCAGTGAGGCAGAGTTTTTGAACCCTCCTACAGCTCCTGAACAACAAATTTTTTTCCAACCTGCTGCAAACCCTGTACAAACTCGGCCCGTCTCCACTCATCGGTAGTAGAATTATGCTTCTCGGGGCAGCAAGAACTCGTAGCTGAGATGTGATTGAGGGAGAGAAGTCCACGTCTCCACTCATCAGAGTGCCTTGCCACGCCCGCCAAGAGACCTCGTCGATTTCATCGTCACCGGACCTGCTCCTTCGTCCAATACGGAAGCGTGTTGGACGAAGGAAAACGATTTTATGGCAAACCCTACTTTACAGTTGAAAATATTCGAACACCAGAATAAAGAGGAAATGTATGTTTGAAGGCCTCACCTCGCACGTGTAAATCGTTGGAAAAAACATTGCGCACACTTTGGCCTTTTGACCCCCCCCCCCCCACCCAAATGCTCTACCATTTACAGCGTGAACTTCCGAAGCACATGCAAACCAAAGAAAGTGCTCCATAATGCATGAGAGTCTTCGAGAACCAGTTTCCTGCCAATTTTTCTTGCTCTCGGTAAGGTTTGGAAGCACCACCCAACGAGTGTGTATTGGGTGCTTTCATATTGCTCGCGACCCGTAACTCGTTTTCAGGTGGATACACCCATGCCTCTACCTCACACATGCACACAACTGCGCTCGCAGTCACGCCCACGCCCCCCCCCCATGCACACCTACACCTGCACCAACGCCCACGCCTCCTACGCCGACAGCCATGCATGCGCGCATCCACTCAAGTCTCGACGTCAAAGGTCCACACCCATATCAGCAACTCTGCGGACATCGGCGGCCACTCCCACACCCACATTCATGCTAACGTCCGCACCGCACCTACTCCCACACCAACGCCCATGAACGTCGCATCGCCATGCGCACGGCGGCCCTGCCCATTTCCACATCCACGCCCTTGCTCATGCGGCACGCACGCCCCAGCCAGCACCCACTCCCTCGCCCACAGGCACACCGACGGCCATGCCCACACCGACACAGACAACCCACGAAAGGTCCCTGGTACAGGTGTAGGTGTCTCGGCAGGCTGGGCGTGGTTGTGGGTCTGGGCGTGGTTGTGGGTCTGGGCGTGGTTGTGGGTCTGGGCGTGGTTGTGGGTCTGGGCGTGGTTGTGGGTCTGGGCGTGG